>WWET01001025.1:372954-385190 GCA_011038615.1 Limnodynastes dumerilii
TAGTTCTAGAAATAAATCTTTTATACAACAATTTTATTAAGAAACTTAAAGTCAATAATAATCATTTTATAACCAAGTAGATTTGGACCTTAGTTATTTTCAGTTCACGTTCATTATCAGACACACACACAAATAAAGACCAAACCAATTGAAAAGCCACCAGAAGGTGCACGTAAGTTTAGCCAAGCCATTGTTACTGTATTATTACCATACCTAGTAGAGTACACAAGTCATCTGTAGTTATTTACTGATGATCTGGTCCACTTTATCCTCAATAATATTTTAGAGATATTGACTATATCAATCTGAAAGCTATTCAGATAGATAATAATTTAAATTCTAATTAATCTAAGGGAAATAATTACATGAAACTGGGTTATATGAAGCACAGTAAACATCCATGGTTTAACAATGAATAAATTACTTACTTCTCCTTAAGGGGATCTGACATTCATATTTACCTGCCAACCTTCCAGCTGACTGATTGCTGTAGTCTTCTGTCTACTAATCAGCCTTTCATCTGTGTTGATGTCACAATTGACTCCTGTGCTTAGTCATAGGGGGTGTGGCTTGTGCTCAGCTAGCGAGAGCATGGCTTCTGTTTAGGCAGTGGGTGTTTTTCATTAACATCAATTACTTACATAATTGTCAAGAAGTTCAAATGATCAATGTGTACTGATAATGAACGTGAACTGAAAATAACTAAGGTCCAAATCTACTTGGTTATACAATGATTATTATTGACTTTAAGTTTCTTAATAAAATTGTTGTATAAAAGATTTATTTCTAGAACTAGCCAGGGGTGCAGAAGTCACTGTCAGTTTTGCGTTGTAGGTTGTCTAAAAATATTCGAGTCGATATGGGGGTCTGGGTCTCCTTCCTCAGTGATTTTAACGGTGTACGGATTTGTCAGACTCTGGTATCCTCTAATCAGGAGGTACAGCTGTTTACCGATGCTGTTGGTTTCGGAGCATTTTTTCAGGGTCAGTGGTGTGCTGAGCGCTGGCCCCCATCCTGGTCTGACAGTGGCCTCACGGCCAACTTGTTGGTCCTGGAGTTATTCCCCATTATTGTCACAGTGGAACTGTGGGCAGAAGAGTTATGAATGATTGACAGGGGGCGGGGCTTAATAAAGAAAACCTGGGGGAGGGGGGCTGGAGCCTTGAGGCACACGATTGGAGTACTGGAGGGGGACTGGAGGCACATGATGGGAGAACCATATTACCACAGCTAAGCAACACTAAATACAAAATGGAGGATGCTATGAGAAAAACAAACACAGCTATTTCACAGCAAAACATCAAAAAGTTACAATCACAATCCCAGTCAAAAAATTCAATAAGATTTGTTTGACATGATCTTCCCCCAGTGAATCCATGCTGCTTGGGATCTTGTAAGTTACTGGATTTAAGATACTGTACAATTTGTTCCTTTAACAGTTTTTCCATCAATTTCCCTACTACTGATGTTAGACTCACTGGTCGGTAGTTTGACGCTTCTTCCCTACTTCCACTTTTATGCAGAGGGATGATTTTTGTCACTACGTTCAGACTGCTACACTGGCACAATAGGCCCAATTTTGACACTGATACAACCGTTCCCATTTCCAATAGCAAAATGTTCTCTCCCCGGCACTGGGGAGAGAACATAGACAGTCTGCGACAGCCTGCAGGGACGGACTCTGTGAGGGGAAGGTTAGGGTTAAGTTGCAGGACATAGAGGGTTAGAGTTAGGCTTCGGGACATAGAAGGTTAAAGTTAGGCTGCAGGACATGGTGGGTTAAGATATAAATATCTAAATAAATAGTGTCACCAATTCATATAATATAGTTGTGAGTCATAAATAATTGAAATAAGGTGAATAAACTAATAAATAATTGCAGTGCTCTAATGGATTATTAAAATATTAATTATCTAATATAGGCAGCAATAATTGATATAGAATAAGTAAACAGTGATGAAACTAAATACGTGACAATAAATACTCAATGTATAACATTGATATCATCCAACACAGTTCATATATAGTGAATCTACCAATATTAAAATATCAAATATAAAAGTAACCAAAATGTAAAAACCAAATGTAAAAGAAGATTTAAAGAACAAACACAAACCCCACAGTTCATATGAAGATAACAATTCAAATATTAAATCTAAAAATCAATCAATAGAGAAGAAAAAAAGAAACACGGTCCCAACAGTTCATATGAGGATTGTTTAACTCACAGTTCTGATGACTATAGGTGATATTGATGTTCAATTAAGTTAAGTCCCGCCAGTTCTAATTATATTGCAGTTCCTGTAACTAAAGAGTCTCCATGATGAAACTTCACATTGACATGATAGTGTAACAGTAGATCTTTAAACAGCAGAACAGCAATCGGCTCTTTGGGCTTTACATATAGGAATGTTTCTTTTCACCCTCGAGTCCCAATATCTATAGGAATGAGCAGGGAAATAATGTAAAAGAAGTATTTATTTCACAGAAAACTAAATAAAAGAAGTTGTAGTGTTTATGCTCTATAGCAATGGAAAAATGAGTTTACAGTAAAAATATAAAAATGTATTAAAAACAATGTTTTTTCTTTAACCGTACTTTAAAAAAAATAAACACCAACCACACAATACAATCGCAGCAATTCCATATCTGTTTAATATAAGTTGATGGGTACAAAATACACCTCTGAATGAGTGTCCTCCAACTTAGACAAATTTTCCAACAAAAAGTAAACGGCCCAGATTCACTGTTACGTAGTTTTCGTCTTACGTACGTTGTTTTAAGACTTGAGCTACTACGCATGCGGATCAACGTTGTTATGTCTGCGTTCTGAGCAGGATCGGGGTGCATTTGCCTCGGTACGCCCCCTTACTGTACAATGACTATATCCCTCTCTCTACATACTCCTCAAAGTGCAAGCCCTGGATGCCAGGGTTACACTATGCTCTGAATGGGAATCTGCACCCTCTTCAGTTGTAAGCATGCGCAGTAGCAAAGTGTTGCAAAGAAAGAAGGGAAACCAGGGTGCACTGCCGAGGCGCGTTTCGCCTAATTGGCTTTGTCGAGGCCTCGAGTAAGCCAATTAGGCAAAACTCGCATCGCCGGCAAAGGGGATGCCAGGGTGCACCCTGGTTTCCCTTCTTTCTTTAATCACTCATTTTTACCTGTTTTTGTCCACCTGGTGTTCATTTGTTGCATTAGTCAGTATTCTATGGGGCACTTAGATTTAGAGTAGGGTTTGATAAGACCCCACACTATTGGGGTGAAGTCCCGCCGTGAGGCGGTAAGGCACCTTTTTAGGGACAGTAATGTTTTTTGTCTATACCAGGGAGTTCAGTATCTATAAGGTGGCTATTGGAATTCTATATCTTATTTCAATTTATGTCCATTTTCAAGCCTTGATTTGTTTATTATTATTGTTTATGATGCATTATATATACATGACTAGGATCACCCTCCCCCATTAGCCTGGCTTTTCTTGCTTCCCCCTTCCATGAATTGTGTTGTGTATACATTTTTTCACCCTTTTATTGTAGCCTCATGAATTCTGGCAGATTTAATTTATTATTTCCTTTATGGACTTGAACCTGATTTAATTTGAGTATTTTTAACCTCTTTATATTTCACTTGTGTGATGATTTATTTTTATTCTATATTAATTAAAAGTTATCTTTTATGGTTAGATCTCATATGCAGATTCTTGTAGTATCATCTTACTTATCAATATCTGACCCTTATATTTAGCGTGCTATAAACTGGTCTACCTTTTCCTTTTTGTTGTTGTTATTTGCTGTATGTATTGGGTGGTGGTAACTAGGATGCTGTATGTATTAGATGGTGGTACCTAGGATTCTGTATGTATTGGGTGGTGGTAACTAGAATGCTGTATGTGTTCGGTGGTGGTAACTAGGATGCTGTTATGTATTGGGTGGTGGTAACTAGAATGCTGTAAGTGTTGGGTGGTGGTGACTAGGATTCTGTATGTATTGGGTGGTGGTCACCACAATGTTGTATGTATTGGGTGGTGGTAACTAGGATGCTGTATGTGTTGGGTGGTGGTAACTAGGATGCTGTATGTTTTGGTTGGTGGACACTTGGGTGGCAGTGACTACCTGCATTGCATGAAGGTCACTATAAATCTCTTTATTGGATTGTAATATATTAGTCAGTAGATATTGTCTTTGCTTGTAACTCTTTTACATAACACACTTAATTGGCAATACATATCCCAGCCCCCATATAATGTATTTTGCACTGCTTTTATTACATATTTCTTTATTCTCTACTAATCCAGTTGACATATTTTTTTTGACTCTGCCAGTAGTGATCTCGCCCACATGTGGCCTCTGACCCTTACTGTACGATTACCATTCCATAGCCCCACCCACCATGCATATGTCAGACACTTGGTTAATGGGCCTTCCCTGTGCAGAGGCTGAATTCTGCATTGGACAGATGCGCAGTACATACAGACAGCCGATATCCTTATGTGATGTACAGGAATCACCTGTGTTTAGTAAATGTGGATCCAGTCCAATATCTTTACTTGGCATGTATTTTTCACTGATGTCAAAGAACCACCATTAATATGTCTACGTAGGTATAGTCTTGATATAGCACTATTATGAATTAGGTTTTGTTTGTACATGTAAAATTAGATTGTACAACAGATGTGAAGGCTTAGAGGCTTAATTTCAAATGGTGCCTTAAATGCCCCATCACTGTTTACTACTGAAGAGGATTTACTTGCTTTAACTGGATTTTGGTTCCATTAAAATGCAATAAAGAGACAGTAACACATATTTGTGTCTAGATGTACAGCAAATGCTGCAGAAGCACAGACGCAGTGCATTAGAGTAATCATTAGAGTTCAGTCATTAATGTGACACACAGCGCGATCGTTCAGCTATGATTCTTTCCTCATTTCGTCGGGGATTCCGTCCACTTTGCGTTACGTGCATGCGCAACGTCTGATAGAGCAGCTAGGCTGTGATCGTGAGTGGCTGTGACTTGGTCTCACAATGTACAATATAGACGTGCTGATGGGCTGAGTACCAATCCAGGGTTAGGCTGTGGGAGGGGGGAGACTTAGGGTTAGGCTGCGGGGGGAAGACTTAGAGTTAGGCTGCGGGGGGGACCTAGGGTTAGGCTGCAGGGGAGAGAGACTTAGGGCTTGGGTTAGGGAGTGGGTTGGGGGAAGCTTACGGGGGGGGGCTTAGGGATAGGCTGCAGAAGGGAGACTTAGTCCCTTGCAGGCTCTTCTGGGATACCAGGAGAACTGCCCGAATTTCAGGGGTCTCCCGGACATTCCAGGAGAGTCGTCAACTCAGATCTAGGGCCACCATATTAACCTGGAATCATGAACCACAAGGAACTGCATCACTCTGTAGCTAACCACACAGGAAGACTATTCAGCTTCATTAAAGAGACCTGGACTAATGCTGGACTAAGACCTCTGGCCAAATTTACTAAGCTGCGGGTTTGGAAAAGTGGAGAGGTTGCCCACGGCAACCAATCAGATTCTAGCTGACATTCTCTAGTATGTAATAGGAAAGTGAGAGCTCTAATCTGATGGTTTGCTATTGGTAACATCTCCACTCTTCCAAACCCACAGCTTAGTAAATCTGGCTTCAAGCAGACCTTCATTTCCGAGAGTGAAACAAAAACTCTGCTTTGGTCGAGAGAAAATATTTGGGGTTTGCATAAGGATACAACCATATAAGAGGAGACGGTTAGGCTGCAGGGAGAGAAATGTTAGGTTGGCCTGGTTGGACCTCTACTCTAGAGAGGGAAAAGAGTTGTTCATAAAATAATTATCCTCTTATGAATAGAAAAGCAGCTTCTGTAGGTGCTTTATGTCCAACAAGAAATGTAATAATAATTTTGAAATCATCAAATAATCATCTGTGGATATGAATAAAAACAAAATTGAACTTCCATTACTCATTTCACAGACAAACTTCACAAGGAGCAATTATGATTGAACATTCCATATTACTGTTTTGAAAGATATAGAACTCCTTTATCATTTTAATTTTCTCTTCACTTTTACCTAGGCAGTGAAATATAACATTTAATCAATGAAACAGCCAATTACTGTGTTCCCTTTAGTGTAATTTAAGTTTTTTCTCCTTCCTGTCGAATTGTCTCCAGTGTCCATGAAATGATTTCTTTTAGGTAAACATGGTAAATCACAAAATTTTTCCAATCACTTGGGTCTCAATTAATTTTCGTGTTTAGTTAGTGATTTTTCATATTAATTCCGTACAAAGCAATGAATGTTTTTTATTCACCTGTGGAAACCAGAAAAAAAACCATAGAGGATGTGTTGTAAAGATATATTATTTACTTTCCATTTCATTTTGAAAGGTATTATTGAATAACTATCTTATATGAGTACAACTACTGATGTACTGTATAAAATAAGTTTCAAAGTTTTGTGGGATTTTATGAATAATGATATTGCTAATAATAATTTTTAGAAGTCTCCAATCACCCTTATAACGGCATGGGCCAGATTTACTAAGCTGCGAGTTTGGAAAAGTGGAAATGTTGTCCATAGCAACCAATCAGATTCTAGCTCTCACTTTCTTTTTAAATAACAGAGAATGTCAGCTAAAATCTGATTGGTTGCTATGGTTTTCAAACCCGCAGCTTAGTAAATCTGACCCCATGAATTTATTGTGTCAATATTATAATTTAGTAAATATCGATCATTTTCTTCATTAAACAATTTATGGGGATTTTGAATGATTTAAAATAAAAAATTTGTTTCCCCAAAGTTACTCCTACAGTACAATCTTTCAAAGATCCATTAATTTCAATGAACATTTACCCAATGTGTGCCTTATATGGAAATCCCACTGAAATACATGAGTCATTGAAATCAAGTGTGAGGTTTATCCCCATGCCATAATCAATTCCAGCAATGGTGGGTTCTGCATAGGTGCAGAAGACCTCCCAGGGTTGAAGACCTCCCAGCTTACAGTACTCACATTTCTGGAAGTCCACAGTAAAGCAGTTTAAAAACACTGCTCCGGGGAATACCAGTTCACAAATGATTAGCAGAAAGTACATGTTTGAAAAATGTCAGCTCCTAAAAGCATAACATAGATTTTCAAGCGGAAAGTGACTTTACGTGAGTCGTCAGTGTAGAGGAGAGTGAAGACACAGGACAGATATGTGACTGGAATACAGAGTTAATTCAGTGTAGACTAGGGGACGAAGGATAGTTAATTTAAACTGTGGGGAGGGGATTTACTTACATAGGGGTGTTAGCTGGAGGATGGATGGGTGTACTGGAAGTGTGATCTGGGGACAAGCAGTTAAATTAGTGTGATTTTCATAAAGTGTGGAATAATTTTGTGTTAAGTGTGAATCCAGTTCATAATAACTAACTTTCAATTGTTAAGTATAAATATACTTATACTGGGTCAATAACAAAAATATGGAGCGCTAATACTAATCTATTTTATTGAGAAATAAAAAATCTAAAATCAGCTTGCTGAAAATAAATAACAAAATACCAATACAATCTAAATCAATATGTAAACACAATATTTTGACGTCTACTGGCAAAACAGCAAATATGATAATAACAGTGAGAAACAATGTATTTGAGCATCAACAGAATCTGCAATAAAA
This sequence comes from Limnodynastes dumerilii, assembly GCA_011038615.1. NCBI lineage: Eukaryota > Metazoa > Chordata > Amphibia > Anura > Limnodynastidae > Limnodynastes > Limnodynastes dumerilii. Next base: position 380,599 of record WWET01001025.1, read on the forward strand.
TATATATATGGAGAGATTCTGCAAAGAGAAATTCCTCTAGTGGATTATCAGATAGATGTTGATTGCCAAGGCTGGATAGCTCAAAGTCCCACTGTAAAATAGGCCACAAAATATGGAATAATCATCCTTTTAGAGCAGCTCTACTATCTAATTTTCACAGCTAATTTGCACATTGATTTTAGCGCCATATTTAGCCCTTCTTCCTTTATACCTATACCGGACTTATATGTCCAGGCCCCTTCCCTGTCCCACCCCCATTTTTAGGGGTTAATGGCACTTACGATTGCCATAGACAACCTTAACTAACCGTGCATATTTTCTCTCTTAAGTAGAGAAAATATGCACAGAGAATAACCAGCCCTCCCTCCATGCCTAATTTACATCCCTCCCCCCACCCACTTCACTTAAATTCCCCCGGAGGTTGCACAGGCACACCTCCTTTTACTTTAAGAACTGTGGACCTGACTCACACTTAAGAATCTTCTTAAAATAAGAACTTAACGTCACACCTGGGCTAAACCATGTTGATTGCAGGGGAGTCACATTTCATCTGTTGCAAACAGTACTAGTGTTGAGAGGTGATATTTCCCAGCACAAGTCTAAATCACAGTGTGATAGTAAAGCTGGTCAGCATCTGTGTGCAGTAAGCAATAAAGATATATCTCCGCATGCAAAGAATACAATTAAACTAATTCCCCCTGCAATCAACATGGTTTTGCCCAGGAGTGACTTTAAGTTCTTATTTTAAGAAGATTCTTAAGTGTGAATCAGGTCCTATGTGCAGTCTTTAACGACCACATATAATGAAGCTATGTATCTAAAGGCTATGTAGGTTGCATAGTCAATATGACTACGCATGCACGGTAGCCATTTTCGTAAGAATACATAAGAAGAAGAATTTTCAATTCATAAGAAGAAGAATTTCGTAGGAAGCAGCAGCTTCTTAGGTGTGAATTAGGTTCTATAACTCTTTGCTATAGTTTAAGGGTATTTTAAGTATTGTAGATTGACACTTTGTGCCAGATCCAGAGCTACGCTTTTACTACGTTGTGGTCTTACGCTAGCGTACGTTCGATGCCCTCCCCTCAGCACACCCCTCTCGTTGCTACGCTAACGCAGCCCTCCCAGCCTCATTACCCTCCCTCCCCCTGCCTTCCTGCACTAACTGCAGCGTAGTAATGGAGGGGAACACCCCCTCCAGCGTTACTATGCTGCTGCTACGGACACCCGATCCACGATCGGCATGTACGCATTTTAGGCGCCTTACGCTTTCCATACCCTACTTTAACTTTACGCTGCGTAACCACTAGCGTGATGACACTACACACGGAGCTAAGCCGCTAAGCACACCCATACTGTACAATTTAAATGCTTCACCCCGCCTTCGAAGCGTAAAAACTAGTGGCGTATGGCTGGCATTGTAAGTTGATACGCTACAGATACGTGACGGCCCCTTACGCTATGTCTTATGTCGCGTAACATCTGCCGTACACATGCGCCATAAGTACTAATGTGTGAAATTACGCTAGCGGCTAGCGTAAATTCACTCGCGGACGTTGTACTGGATCTACCCCCTTGTGGTGTACGATGGGAAACTGACAGTAGATAGTTTGCACTTTAATCTTGGGCTGTTAATGTGATGTAGTAAGGATTACTAAGCAATTTGTAGGCTATTTATTTAATAAATCAAATATGTAATAAGGGGTTGTATTATTATTATTATTATTATTATTATTATTATTATATTGTAGGTGCTAATTAGACAATTTGCTCTATTTGTGTTAAATATAAGGCTTAATTATTTAATAATCGACTAACTGAGGAAAAGAAAGACTTATTAAATGCAAAAATCTAGAAGCTTCCTCCCATTGGTTTTCATATATTTCCTGAAATCTCCATTGTTTTAGGTTTCTGGGTATCAACACACATTCTGTCTTTTACAAACCTGGCAGTTTATTTCGACATGGTGCTCTGTTAAAAAGGAAATTATAGTACTGAAAATTGCAGTTGTGGAGTCTGAGAAAGTGTCACCTCGACAATAATCAGAATAAATTGAAGAGTCGTTTAATTGACTGTGATTGTGCCACACTATGTGACAGGTTAGAGATTAAACAAGCTTGGCATGGCTTGTCACTGCGGCTCAGTAGTGATGGTAACATCTTTTCTGTCTACCTTGCCGGCTAGTTAAGCATTTCAGGTAAGAAGAAATAATGCAAAAATGGAATAAAGGATTTTATAAAATGTTAGTTGTTTTAAAATCACTATTTATTTTAATCCAGTAGATGATGACAGGAGTTGATGACTTTTTAAGGCTTCCCTCTGGGAGATCCATTGATGCCTGCAAGGGGCGGGCCTTAATGATGCTATTTATGCAAAATGCGTTATTAAGCCCTGCCCCCTGTCAATCACTATTGTGATCTCTAGTGTTCTAGGGGGTGGGCGGGGCTTGAATACATCATCAAGTTCCGCCCATCCCTAGCAACTCTAGGGAGTTTATTAGGGCTCGGGACTTGCGGGAGATCTGCTGGCTCTCCCGGGATTTCTAGAGTCTCCCAGATATTCCAGGAGAGTCAGCAACCCTGGATGATGACTATAAAGTAAACTCTATATTACTCACTGTAAGAGGACACAGATCCTACTGCTGGTCACCAGATGTCGCAGTATGTGGATCTCACTTTCGGGCCACCCAAGGTCGTGTTAGGTTGCCGTAGTTGCCATGGGATATGGCTTACCCTAATATAGCTTAGCTTGAGTTAATAAATAGGCATTTCTTTTTACTCACCCATCAACCCATCCAGACTTCTGTGCTTCTGGAAATTTCCATGCACTGGAGGCAAAAACCGCAAGCTAGGGCCTGGCTTTACAAGTGAGCAGGAAAGAGAACAATGCAAATGCACAAATGTGGATCTTCAATGGTATTTTGTTTTAGCTGTGGGAGGGGAACAACTCATTAATCTCCAAGATAAAGGACAATGGACCTGATCCAGAGCTACAATGGTACACTGAGCGTTCTAATGCTCAGCGTACCATCGCTTTACTCCCCCGACACTCCCCCTTGCCCCAGCGTATTAACACTCGCTTACGCCGGCTGAAGGCTACCCTAATTTCAGCCGGCGTAAGCGAGTGTTAATACGCTGGGACAGCGGCGTTGCTACGCTAACGCAGCCCTCCCAGCCTCATTACCCTCCCTCCCCCTGCCTTCCTGCACTAACTGCAGCGTAGTAACGGAGGGGAACACCCCCTCCAGCGTTACTATGCTGCTGCTACGGACACCCGATCCACGATCGGCATTTCCGTAACTACGCCAGCCAACATCTGCCCGATGCATGCGTAGATCGGCTTTTTAGCCGATCTTACGCTGCTGGCTGGCGTCTTAATGCCAGGTCTGTATATGGCCCAATGCCTCTCTTATAGTGACTGAAAAAGGAAAGACCATGGAACCTTCCAACTGTGTTGGCTATTGTGGCCTCAATTCTAGATATAAAGGCCTATATTGATGAAGGGATCCAGTCGACTGCTTTCGAAATTCAGCAGCAGAAACCAATGTGTCTACAATAGACACAACAGAGCAGCAAACGACACCCATTGATGAATGACTGATGAGTGATGATGACACAGATAAGACACACACAACTTATTGCTAGTTGTACAATTGCAAAAATAAATGAAACAATTAGAGACTGAGCTCATTAATACAAGCCCCCAACAGTGCTTCTTATGGAAATGCATAAACAGACCTTAGCTAAATAATATGTTTTATTATTAATGTTCCAGACCACATGTCCTCTATAGGGAAATACCACCAATGCTTTGTTAGAGGAAAGGATAACAATATCCATATCTAGATAATCAAGTCTTATTCTAAAGGTATAATAAACAAAGCGGAAATATAGCAAAAGTCAACACAGTTGGTCATACACATTAAGGGAATAACCTGCTCACCTTTCCTGATACATTTTTCATTGGCAGTCAATTAAATACACATCTGTTTTTTTATAGGATAGTGCTAATTGCTCATACCATAGAAGAACAATATTTCATTCAACGTCAGTCATTTTAGAAACATAACTGTCAAATTGAATAACTGTTCTAGTGTAATCAAAACCACAAGTAATATATGTATAACAGAATATTGTATATTTAATTAATACACATTTGCTCCAAGGTAGGTCTCATTCTCCATTCAGGGCTGCCATTGGGGGGACAGCCCGGCCAACTGTCTCGGGCCCCCGATGTTTATGGGGCCTGCAGATACCTGCAATGGGCTCTACATAAGCAGGTATTGGTGCGGTATCTTAGTGAGTGATGATGACACAGATAAGACACACACAACTTATTGCTAGTTGTACAATTGTTCACAAATCCAAATATACAGAAAAATTTGGTCAGGATGGGCCTGATCCAGCCCTACGCCGATGCGCTGTGCTTACTAAAGCACAGCGTATGGTGCGGTATCGAGTGATGATGACACAGATAAGACACACACAACTTATTGCTAGTTGTACAATTGTTCACAAATCCAAATATACAGCAAAATTTGGTCAAGATGGGCCTGATCCAGACCTACGCCGATGCGCTGTGCTTACCTTACT
>WWET01001025.1:409279-422802 GCA_011038615.1 Limnodynastes dumerilii
CACTCCCCTTGCAAACAGCGGTGGATCTTAAACTTAGACCACCATTGACTTGCCCTAACTCTACGCTGTCATTTGGGATCTTAAGTGACGTGGTAGCGTTCATTTAAGATCCTAAGTGTCAGCCGGCGCCCACTTTCCCTCATTTCCCTGCCTCCCCCCACCCATTTCCATGCAAATCCTTAAGATCTTAAAGATTCGCTGCACTTAAGATCTTAAGTGATTGCGTGCGATTCAAACTTAAGCTCTTAGCGAATTTATGCTCCTAACCGCTACGTAAACGGCGTTGCACTATTACTACGCATGCGCAGTTTTGCGAATTGTCTAGGATCTTAAATATTCGCACCTAAGTGCCGTGGAAATCGCATCTCTGAATCAGCCCCGAAGTCTATAAATAGAGCCCATTATCTAGAAACAATTGTCCTTCAGATGTTCCCACTAGAAGATGTGAAGGACGCTCATAAAGTGTCAGTTCTTGGTGAGTCTTTTTTTTATATATGTATTTAATTAAATTATTATTGCAAGGCTTACACACAGTATTGGCACAAGGAAGTAAAAATATTTTCCATATTGATGAGAGATTAAGCTTTATCGCTTTTGGGATGCCAGTTACTACCAATTACCGAATCCTGACCTAATAACGTCAGGTCACTTACGCACGCAAGATGCGTAAGTGGCCTGACTTCACTGAAGGGCACATGCGCCCACTAGATGTTACACTAGGGTTACTATAGCAACCCTAGCGTATAAACAATCGGACGGAACAAAGTGGAGATGGGTTGTGCTTCCCCTCCGCCTGCTACCATGGTCTAGGTGCAAATTTCCACCTATTTTCCTCTTATGTGTTATTCTGTCACCTTATTTTGTTTTCTGTAAACATCTTTTACATTAACCACCCAGAAGCCCAAGGCTATTTCTTTATAAAAGGTATGTTTAAAGCACACACAATATGTTACAAATTCACACATTAAACAACCTTCTTTGATTTTGACATTTAGTTTTTGGTAGATTAACCTGCAATGGTCTACAAAAGACACAAAAGGATCACAAGTAATTAACTAATTAGCACAGTGGTGTTTAAAGTTACAGTATTAGGTTTATCTTTGACTGCTCATCGTTAATTCGGCTTTTGTTAGAAAAGATAATTGCAGGGCTTGAAATATGGCTTTTTAGTTATTAGAATTAGCAACGCAATGTAATTTCATCATTTAAGAGTATTGCTATTATGTTTATTTTCATGAAAACAAAGGATGGAGGGACAATTAATCTATAAGTTAATTAAATACAAAAATTTGGAATTTGAATGAAATGTAGCTACAGTATTCTGTATCATTGGTGAAATTGTTAAAAGTATAGTAAAAAAAAAAAATTCTTTACCTTGTCCCTGCCTCCGTCTCTCTCCTCTGCACTGTCCCCACTCTCTCCTCCGCACTGTCCCACTCTCTCCCCTGCACTGTCCCACTCTCATCTCCACACTGTCCCCGCACTCCCTCTCTGTTGCTTTATCCACACTCTCTCCTCCCTCTTTCCTGCACACTATCCACGCTCTCTCTCATCTACTCTGTCTCCACTCTCTCCTCAACACTGTCCCCACCCTCCCTCTCTTCCGCTTTATCCACACTCCCTCCTCCACACTGTCCCCGCTCTCCCTCTCTTCCGCTTTATCTACACTCTCTCCTCCACAGTCTCTGCTCTCTCTCTCTCTCTCTGCCACTTTATCCATACTCTCTCCTCCACACTGTCCCCCTCTTTCCTGCATACTATCCATGCTCTCTCTCATCTACTCTGTCTCCACTGTCTCTTCCACACTGTCCCCACTCTCCCTCTCTTCCATTTTATCCACACTCTCTCCTCCACACTGTCCCCAGTCTATCCTTCACTCTATCAATGTTCTCTGCTGCCTGCAGTCCCAATTCTCTACTCTACACTATCCCTGCTCTCGTTTCTGCTGTCTCCACTCACTCCTTTGCACTGTCCCACTCTCATTTGCTCAGCTTCCACTCTCTACTTTGTCCTATCTCTAATCTCTCCTCTGCATTGTTCCCACTTGCTCCTCTGTCCTGTTTCCACTCTCTCTTCCGCATTCCCACTTGTTCCTCTGCTCTGTTCATGCTCTGTCGGCACTTGGAACTTAATATACACATTTAAAAAGAAAAGGTATTAAATAAAATCCTTAAAAAATTGACCACATCTATGACTGCCTCTTCACATTGTATTATAACGTACATTATAGGCATGCCGATACTCTGAGTCCTGTTCAGACTTCCAAACCGCCACTGTTGTTCATTCATATGAGCTGCAGACCCCAATATTACATAATTAGCATGCCACAGCTCAGTGTATGATTCTGTCAGGAAGTAGAAGTGTCAGGGATTAACCCTCCTAAATTTTTCTCCTAAGCCCTAAATTAATGATATCATTATGCATGAGTCACAGTGATTTTTGTGTGTGTGTCTGTGTGTATGTATGTGTGTGTCTAAGCAAATTTTAAACTTGGCACAGCTTTGTCCAGATTGGGAGGTGTGTCCAAATCACTGCACACACCAATCATAAACAGTAGGAGTGGTTAAAAAGTTACCCTTGCCCTGCCCATTTATAGTGTGACCACACACCCCTGCCCTAATTTTAATACCTTTAATGTACTCTCTATTTTAATAACCTTTTTTCAGGTAACTACTGCTTATACAACTCCCGATCCAGAGTTGAGGGTGCGTCAGCTGGTGTGATATATCTCTGCGTAATCTTTCATTTTGCACGCTCACAACCAAGGAAACTGTTTACCAGTTTAGTCATTGGCATGTGAGAAACCCTCATCTCTGATTCACATTGTCTGTGCAGATGTTGAGCCTCTTGGTTCTGGGGTCGTTTTTGGGAATTACGGTATGTTGGTGAGCTCTGTTTTATAGGTGTTAGAAGGCTTGTTTTATGTTCGTTGTTGCTATGTTGAGAGGCAGAGAGAGAGAAAAAAATATCCACACTTACATTGTGCAGTATTTTTATCCATTAGGTTTTATTACACCTCTCAGCAGAGTAAGTAATGAGAGAAGAGGCTATAAAGAGCTATTTTCAGAGTTACAACTAATGTTGTTGATGTCACTTTAATTTACAGTCTTCTTGTAGATACTGAAACATTTCGGAGTAGTGTAATCACAGAGCTCATACCAAGAGCTGTTAGAAGATAATGTTTCAGCATTAGATTACTTACCCCTAATACTGACTGAAAGCTCATACAATTCTTTTATGACCTGAAAGATAGTACTCTGTGTTATCAAATACTGGGATAATAAACAGAAGTGGCCTATGTATTTGTATCTGTGTATGAGGTTTGGAAAATATCCGTGTCTCCATTTTAAAGGGACCACTTCACCCAAAATTGCCCTTTTTTTCTCTCCTAGCCAGGATGCCCTATGAGTAGTGTGCAGGGGCAGATTGACCACAGAAACTAGTTAGACCACAAGGATACTCTCTGTAATAGGTGTTGGCCACTAGGAGTCTCTCTTTGTTGGATAGTGACCACTAGGATTGTCTCTGCATTGGAAGGTGGTCTCTAGAAAAGATGAGCAGTTCAGATTACGTGAAATCCGACAGGTACATATATTGGGGTTATGATTCGATCCGAGACAGGGCTCGGTTCCTCCCACCAAATTTGGATCTGTAATCGAGGCAAAACACAATTTTTACAAAAATGTTGGATCTTCCGAGCCTTGTATTGTGCAGTTTTCTACCTGCTTCCTGACCGGAAGTATCTGGTAAGTCAATCAGGGCTTGCCATGTCATAGCTCCGCCTGCACGAGGAAGTCCTGAAAATGATGGGCAGACTGGCAAGCCAATCAGGGCTTGTTACATCATAGCTCCTAGAAAGCATGGAAAATACTGCACAAAGACAATGTTAAATATAAGGATTAGATGTAAATTGCCACTCTGGCTCATCAATGGAGGCCAAATTTCTATATAATCTAACGTTACAGTTGAGTAGTAAGGTGCAAATATGGCAAAAAACATTTACGCAACAAGGTGGCGTTCAAAGGGAACCTTAAAAAAAATGCCATATAATGGTTGTAAACTTACAGTTACAACATAACTTTAAATTTAAATTTTAAATTGATAAAGTTATAAATTCAAAGTTCATTAAATGCCAGTGAAAATATAGGAAAAACAATGTTATTGTGTACAAAAAGTGATAATTAATTAAAATCCAGGTGAACAGCAAAAAATATATAGAATTCTCTCTATTTAACCATATCCCATATATGGTTCAATTAGACATTAATATGTAATTACACAGGGCCGGATCCAGAACTACGTGTGCCGTACGTTTATTCGCGGAGCGTATTTTCGTGCACGTAAATTCGTTACACTCCCCTCGGCACACCCCTTGCATGGACGTATTTTGTCAAGATACGCTTCCCAAACCCTACCTTAACTTTTTCACACGTACGTATGGGCTGAACGAATTTACGCAGCTAAGCACGCCCATACTGTACACTTTAAATACCACCCCCCGCCTACTTCACGTATTTCAGACGTATTTTCGAGTAACGTAAATTTGGCATGCCCACACGTAAGTATTTACGTGACATATACGTGAATGGCCCATACGTTCACAATTACGCTACATGAATGTGCGTATTTTCTATGGTGCGCATGCGTAGTGCGTTCAAAACAGCGATTTTACGTGTCTGCCACGCTTAAATTCGCTTCGACGCGTAGTTCTGGATCAGGCCCATAGTACCTGAGTTTTCTAATGTTTGTTGTATCTGTAATTTTGCTCCTTTTTTGTATTTCTTCTATATGCTGGCTTTTTGGGCTTGAGTTTCTCCCTGTGTGTATGCATAACTGTGCGCTGGTTGAGTTACTTCCCACCCTAGTGTCTTACTGATTCATTTGTTCTGGGCAAACTGCTGTGGATTTGTTCTCTTATTTATTTTAGGCTACCATTTACACTGATTTCTGTTTAAAGTACAATAAATGATGCTCATTTCTTTAAGGAGGTTGGATTTCTTAATTATTACAGGTTATGGATTTATTATAATGTGGAAAATGTGGGTAGGGAAACATACGCCCCAGAGTGGGACAAGACACGTCCCCCCCCAGCTGTGTATTTTCTTGCAACTTATATTTTGTTTTTGAATAATCAGCTGGCTTGTATTATCACTTTGCCACTGTGTCATATGCTGATCAGCATATAAAAGTGTGAGAGGGGAATACCTGTCAATATATGGTAGCATGTACCAACCAACCTCAACCTTGTAAGGTGGTCCAACTTGTTAATGGATATTATTTATGTTAATGATGCTGTAGAAGCAAAAATACATAAAAATTACATGGTTTTAGCATTTTTTTTTAAAACACAACAAAGATTTTGAACCAAAACCAGAACCAAAACCAAACACGTGGGTTGGCGCTCATCTCTAGTTTGAGCTTTGTAGCATGTAACTTTGTACATCTCTGTATTGGCTGTTGGTTACTATTATACTCTTTTATTATAAAAGCAGCCTAAAATGTCCCCTAAAATGATTAGTTCTAGATCATGCCTTAGGATACCCTTTGTAATTGGAGTTGGCCACTAGGATTTCTCTTTGTTGGGTTGTAGCCACAAGGATGCTCTCTGTATTGGAAAGTGAGCACTAGGATGCTCTCTTAATTGGGTGGTGGCAACTAGGATGCTGTGTGTTTTGGGTGTTGATCACTAGGATTCTCTTTGTGGGTGGTAGCCACTAAGTTACTCTCTGGATAGCAACTAGCTTGTATAGAAGCCACTTTCATCTCTGTATTGTACAGCAGTCACTGGAATGCTGGTAAAATCCTAGTCAGAATATATTATATTTGATTGTAGCATTGGTTTTTTTTATTATATTGGCTAAACCCTGTCCTCATTATATATTTGCACTCATTTTATTAAATAGACCCTGGTAGACCGTCAGATATAATGGTGTCCAAAACACTTACTTTTCTTTTAGTCTGTCCCACTCAGATGTGGGTACTTGAATAATGTTTTCCTGCCAATCCATCCCTGCCAAAGTATAAAAGAAAGGGGGGACAATAAAAAAGTGCTACACCTGCAGCACAACTCACACACTAGTATAACTCAACCCAACTAAAATGTGAAATATAGGAGAAAATGCTTATCAATTTAGCAGTCTCCCTATTAACTTTACATACTTTATTTATTTACTAGCCAGCCACTTTTTGATGTTGATATTTATGTTTTAGTCCATATATTCATTTATTCATTAATTGTGTTTAAAGAGTTATTTGAATTGTAGTTGTTGTAGAACCCATATACATTCATTTACTTTACCATTTTAGTGTAAGGTATTATTTAGGTTTTTTTCGGTAAGGGTGCACACAACCTCTATAGATCATATTTACCAGTGCCAATACACACATTTTCTCCTATATGTCCCTGGCAAAGTGCCCGTTTCTCCATTTTAAGTTTTACTTCCACATACCCGCCAACAAAAAAATATCATAATATACCACTAGTGGATAATCCAACTATCTGTGACACTTCATTCCTTTGTGTGTTGATGCCATATTTGTCTGATATAGCTTTCAATACTTGTTTAAGGGGATTTCTGATAGGATGTATATGATATACATGTAATATGTGGGCCTTGGTATGGTTGGAGGACCATAATATATGGACCCCCAAGATGGTAAAGGTTTCCTAACAATGCAATACATCAGTGTTTCTCCACCAGTGGTACTAGTATCTCTGTCTGGTGGTACTCAGGGCAACTGGGAAACCTTGTCAGGAGCTGACAACCTTAATTGTACTTTAACCAGTTGCGGTACCGGATGGCAGAGGTTATATTTAATAAAGTATCTAGAAGGCTTAAAAAGGAACCTATGCACTGTAAGATAAGGTAGCCCTTTGGCACTCTTAAGTGCAATAAGGTACCTAAAAATGGGGGATGGGTTAGGGGCTGCACCAGGTAGATAGGTGCGGTTCTGTCGGCACCTAACTCACTCTTAGGTGTGAATCAGGGCCCCGCTTTAGTGTTCTTCCCTGTGGACACCACAGGCAACGCTGCTGTGAACTTGATAATCTCTTAGGTTTGGGGGGGAGGAGCAGAAATATTCACAAAGGTGCTCTTTACAAAACTGTAATCAACACACTTCAAATCCACGCATGGAGCAGATGGTGAACAGCAATGTCCTGGCCATGCATGCATTCAGTTGTAAGATGTATTAAAAGGAATAACTCCTGCATCGATACAGTAGCAGGCCAAATTGTACAATACTTTAGCAATATTTGTCTATAACTTTCCTAATTCTCCTGCTGCTGCTCAGGATTGTGGTCATTAAAGGGATTTACAGCCACTTGGTTAGCCTGGCTAGACTGTAAGGCCTCAGACCTGTACAAAACGTATTGTTTGTAGACAAATTGCTCATGTGCATTTTCTATTCACAGTCATCTCTTGTGCTTAGGGGCCTCAGAACTTTATAGGTTGGGGAGGGGGGCAAAATATTTTTATCAGTTATGTGTTTGTGTGTGTTTATTTATATAGATATAATAGTGACACTACCACTGAAGTGAAAGATTACATAAAAGAAAGAAATGATTTGGTAAGGGGGAGGGGGCATGGGCCAGCTTGCACTCTGCATGTCCTTGTGACTGAAATGCTCATCAGTGAACTGCCGGTTGGCCTTTATCCTGAATCAAGGTGCCCCCTTCTATTTGTCTCCATCTAACCCACTTATGACACCCCGGTTGTACTTAAACCCTTTGTCCATCCCTCAGACTTTCCCTTTTCACTCCAGTCCACATTCCCCAACATTCCCATCTACTTTTGTCTCCGGTGCGGTCAATATTCCTGTGGTTTTAAGGTCTGATTTCACTGCATTCAGAGCTCTGCTGCAAGTTGTGATCCAATCGCTTGCATTTGAGTGAGCTCTTGGGAAGCCACTTCAATTGTTCGAATCAACTACCGACAGGGCCGCCATCAGGGGGGGTGGCCTGGACCTGATGGGGGCCCGCCAATACTTACCTAGCTCTGTAGAAGTAGGTATTGGCGGTAAGATACTTGCTATTCATAACAATTTAGTAGCCGGCCAATGCGCAGGGAAATTCTCTGCGCACACCGGCCCGCTGCTAAAGCATGTCTGCAGTGCCCCGCCCCATGTGATGTCATCCATACTGTCACATAGGGCCGGGGCCCCGCGGCTGGGTCCCAGGTTCCGCATGTGATGACCCCTCTCCCTTGCTCGTGTGCTGTTCAGAAGTGCTTAATGGGGCAGATCCAGACCTACAGCCGCCGTCGTTTTTACAGTGGCCGTATGCGTAAGAACGGCATTTCTGCCGTTCTGCACATGCGCCAGACAGATGTTGCCCGGTGTAATCGATTTATCAGGCTGCCCGTAACTACAGCATAAAAGACGGAGGAACTACAGCGTAGTTACGGAGGAAGGGGTGGGCAGCCCCGTAACTACGCTGCAGTTATGGAAGGTAGGCATTAAAATTGAGTTTTAGGGGCAGGGTTAGGGAGATACGATCTTGATCCCGGTCTTTCAGACCGCATTTACGCAATCTACGTAAGGAAAAGATACATAGATAACGTAAAAAATTTACTACGCATGCGCAGTAGGAAAAACGCTAAACACCGGACGTATATGTTATACATCCGGTAGTCTGCTTTGCGGCCCATTGTCTTTGTAAAGAACCAATGAATGAATCAGATTCTTTGTTTTAAATACTATTTGATAAATATCTGTTCTTGATACTGTATCACCTTTTAAAATACCCAATTAAAATTCCTTTACACATTTTAGCAATACCTCTGCCAAAACATATAAATAGGTTATTGGCTGATGACTAATCCCGACCATACAATATATAATGTCCCCGGCTACCAACATGATGCTCTACTAGCTGGTGATATTTCTTAGTCGTCATACACTGCTTAATAACCAGGGCTATCTTCTCACCGCGCTCCATTCCCCATAATAGGATTCATTTAGCTGACATCCTGTCGATCAGAAAAACTAAAGCTCCTATCATTGAGTCAGTGGATTTAAGGACTCTATTGTCAGAGGTCCCAACAAAACAGTCCTTGCCATACGCTCTCACTAATATAGACAAATCATCCGAATATTGGGCCGATGAGGTACAAAAAAAGACCATCAAGTTCAACCTATTATGGATCTCCTGCGATCCCTATCTTATATCTGAAATTGCTCCAGCTGAAGCAACCTAACAATGGCCCAGATCCAGAACAACGCTTCTGTGCGGATGTACACCTGGCGGACACATAAAATCGCAATTTTGTATGCACTGCACATGTGCACGACAGATGATACATAACGTAACGTAACTCTGAGCGTATGGGCCGATCACCTAACAGTAACATAAATCCATACATGTGGGCGTGCCAATTTTACGTGAGCCAAAAGTATGCCTAAATTACGCGTTGCCTATACGTACGTGTGCAGGCGAGTGCGGTTACGTGGCCAAAAGTTAAGGTAGGGTTTGAAAAGCGGAAATCGGTCAAAGGATGTACATACAGGGGTGTGCCTAGGGGAGTGTATAGAAAGTACACACGTGTAAATACGCTACGCTAGTAAACGGATTGCAAGCGGAGTTCTGGATCTACCCCAATGCTTCTATCTGGAAAAATACATTCTGACCCAAGATAACAGTCATATTACAATCAGGATCCACTACTATCCTTTATTATAATTAATGGCCCTGGTGACCCCGGTTCTGCTAAAAAAAAGAGCCTCTTTATTTGCTGGTCAGGAAACCTCCTCTCCTCTCACCTTAGCGGGTGACTCTGTGTCCTGTGTACAGTCTTTGGAGTAAAAGTTTCCATGAAACTTTGCAGTATTGATTTTTAATGTATTTATATATGTATAGTAATCATATCTACTCTTAGGGCCTTATTCACTAAGGGCGATTTTTTGTTTTGACTTGTAATCGCGGGTCATCGCGGCCCATCGCCGCGATTGACCTGCAATTTTTTTATTTTGGGGGTCTAAATTCACTAACATGCGATTTTTTAAAACATAGGCGATGTGCCGCGATGTTTTTAGGGCTTAATCGCAGTGATTTGAATTAAAAAATCACAGCGATTAGCCCTTCAACTAATCGCGGCATATCGCGTGTATGAAAAAAATCCTAAGTTCTGCATGTCTGCAATGTGTAGGCAGAAGCTGACGAAATTTACAGTAGAGCAGTACTGTTAATTTCGTCAGCTTCAGAATTTAATCCCTACTGGTGGGAGGTTATATTGCAGACGTCGCGATCAAGGTGACAAGGTTTCTTCTTCATTTCCTGCACGGAAGAAATTTCCTGAAGCAAAAAAAGAGAAGAATTCTTAATTTTAAGAACATTTGAAGGCTCCCAAGATGTGGACATCTAATGTTGAGTTTTAAAAAAGTTTTCTTTTTTTTCATACACATGTAACAGTTTATGTAATACACTTAGGTGTTAATACACTGTAGATGACCTCCTAAGGTAAGTGCATACACGTAGGGGGTAATGTTAGTTAGGTTTACTATTTTTTTTTACATATGTAACACTTTATTAAATTATTGAAAGGGTTAATGTCTTTGTAGAATTTTTTTTTTTTTTTTTTCACACACTGTACACGCAGTTCTGCATGGCTACAAGTGTAGCCATGCTGCAAACAAAGAATTACAAGGATCACCTTTGCTGATCCTTGTAATTAAATGACTACAGCATGTCTACACATTGCAGACATGCAGAACTTATGATTTAAAAAAAAAAACCACTTGGCTGTTATACAGACATGTGTTTTAATGGTCGCGATCATTATAGAGGCAAATTTATGTTGAGGCTCTACAGAGGCAAATTTATGTTTTTTGATTTCAATGCGATTTCACCACGATTCGGTGAAATCGCATTTAGTGAATTACAAACATTGGGGTAGATCCAGAACTACGTGTGCTGTACGTATATTCGCAGAGCGTATTTTCGTACACGTAAGTTCGCTACACTCCCCTCGGCACACCCCTTGCACGGACGTATTTTGACAAAATACGCTACCCAAACCCTACCTTAACTTTTCCAAACGTAATAGCATACGTCCGCTAACGGACGTACTGACTACGTGACACGCCCATACTGTACACTTTAAATACCACCCCCCGCCTACTTTACGTAAAACGCACGTATTGTTGACTAACGTAAATTTGGCACGCCCACACGTAAGTATTTACGTGAGACATACATGAATCACCCATACGTCCAAAATTACGCTACGTGAATGTGTGAATTTTCTATGGTGCACATGCGCAGTGTGTTCAAATCTGCGAATTTACGTCTCCCCCACGCGTAAAATCGCAGAAAAGCGTAGTTCTGGATCTTCCCCATTGTATGTTTGTAATAGAAAAAAGTCGGGACCGCGATTTTCGGACCCGCAATTAAAAAATTACAATAATCACGTGATTTTTAGCTTAGTAAATCACCTTTGGCGATTTTTAAGCTAAAAATCACGTGATTTTAGCAAAATCGCGTTTAGTGAATGAGGCCCTTAGACACCTCTTTTCTAAAGTAAACATGCTTTAACTGGTTAGCCTTTCCTAATAACTCCATGTCTTCATAACCATTATTCCTTTTCACCTTCTCTGAACCCTTTCTAGTTCCAAAATGTCTTTTTTATTAATTGGCGCCCAGAACTGAGCTCCGTATTCAAGATGAGGCCTTACCAATGATTTATAAAAATTAACTAAGTTCAACTTCGGGCAGTTTTATCAACTTATAACTTGAAGTGACACTATATAAATAAAAATAATTTCTGCCGAGAAGGAAGATATTACTAATTTTGACTTTCAGATGGTGTATAGGCGCTCTGGCATGAGGCATTGGTTCCCCAGAGCTGGGCAATATCCCACATGATATTTTTTATTTCTTTTAAATGTTTATAACAGACAATAAATTCCATTTTCTAAATCAGAGCAATGCCGACAGTCTTGTCTGCAGTTTGAATGAAACAAAAGAGTTGACTCTTTGCGCTAACCTCGGAACCAGCACAATAAAGGAAGAGAGGAGAAGTTTTGCCAAGCAACATTATGTAACAGAAAAACATGCAGCAAGTTTTAAATTTATACATTAACTTTTTGGGGGCCTGACCTGCTGGTAAAACAACATATCTTTTATGAAAACGCTTTCTCAGCTGTCTTTATATCATAAGTAATCATTTTCTCACATTGTGGGCTGTATTCACCGATCCGTTAGTTGAAGGTACGCAATTATACGCACGTACGTGGCAAGGCAACACCCATGACACTCCCCTCACACGGACGGGTTATTGGTGACTTACGCCACCATAGGGCGTCCTTCTCTCTACTTGTGCATGTACGTGCGTGTAAAGAAACCAAATAGCCGCGCTAAGTAAATATTGCAAGTCTGTGACACAATAAGGTTGCAACTAAATTAAAAATATATAAATTTATTAAACAACATTGTGGTCAGTGAAAGCAAACAATTGTGGGTACATTGACCATTGTAATAAAATGATTACAATTAAAAAATATAGCTACCCAAGTGAGTGATTACTCACAAAATATTATTACAACTATATGAAGATATAAGTCCGGTATAGTAGGCAGTAGATAATAGGTGCACCTGCAGATGGTAGTTGTATAAAAGCACAGTATGTTTGAAAGATGAATTCCAATTATTCCGTTAGTTTACCATATATAGGTAGTAATGGTGTATTGTACTTTTAGCAGGGTAATGGTGAGATAGATAGTATGGCTGGCGTATTAGCGGTTTACTGCACAGTTCTTGATATCCTCAGTGAGGTTACACATAAAATATAATGTACGTGTAAGTTGGATAATAATGGAGGGGTCCACAGAGTGGTCTTACCACACCAAATGGCCAAAATATGTCCTCCTCCGTTAGCCGATAGCCGCCGCCGTCTCTCTCCCCTGTTATTCCACTGTCAGTAGCTGTTGAAGAGTTCACATATACCGCATACACGTGGAAGGCAAGATGGAACTGAAAGTTGTAGCCGCGGGCGTCCCCGCGCTACGAAGCTCGTATCCACACTCCAAGAAAGAAATGGTAGCAGGTGTAATACACAGATACAGATCTGTACTGGGAGCTCTAAAAGATGTACAAATGTGCAAACACTGTCTCTATCGACGCGTTTCGTCCTGTCAAGGACTTTCTCAAGACAAGGAAAGTGTATCAATGTCAGTAATGTCCAAAAGCTCTTTTATATCAATTAGTCCACACCTGTGTGGTTAACCATAAGATTGCCCAGACATCCTGAGACAGTTCAAAAAAAAAGAAAGATAAAAAAGTTGCAACCCATGTGTTTAAGTAACGTATCAATACATTAATGTATTCTACATAGAAATCTCTCTGCGATCTAAAGATGCATGCTCAAAAAATAATTATTGTAAACAGAAAAATACATATATGTATAAAGAATAATAGTAAATAAATTAAATTGATTAGGTAAATAATGGGAAAAAATAAAAAATTAAAATAAAAAATAATAAATAAAAAATAATAATAATAAGTGTGTAAAAAAACCATATAGATATAT
>WWET01001025.1:434210-445813 GCA_011038615.1 Limnodynastes dumerilii
GGGGGGGGGGGGGGTGAGTGTTCAATAGCATTGCTACCGACTTATCTTGGTTAATAGTGAATCCAAACACCAAGCCAAACTGATTGATTATGTTGAATATTGCGGGTAATGAGACTTGTGGATTGGAAATATATAATAGCAGATTGTCCGCGAAAGCTGTTATCTTTGTGGTGATTGCCCCAGTTTTGATACCTTGGAACTCTGTATTGATTTGGAGTATCCTTAATAGTGGGTCCAATGCCAAGTTAAAAAACAAGGGCGACAGGGGGCAGCCCTGTCTGGTCCCGCGGGACATCTGTATAGGGGATCCAAGTTCCCCATTGATGGCCAGGCGAGTCTCGGGGTTGTGATATAGAAATTGTACAAATTGCGAAAAGGCGTTTCCAAAGGCACGCGCCTCAAATATCCTGTAGAGATGCAGCCACGACACCTTGTCAAACGCCTTTTCGGCATCCCGGCTAAGCAGGATTTCTGGTGTAGATTTCGAGTTTCGTTTGTACGCTGCTACTACGGCCGCAATGGCTGTTCTAATCCCCTTAATCGAGTTCCTACCATGTGTGAAGCCTAGTTGATGCGCTGTAAGCAGCGATGGGAGAAGCACTTGCAGCCTGATGGACACCAGTTTGGCTAGGATTTTATAATCCTGGTTCAATAAAGTAATGGGCCTGTATGACGTGACATTTTTAGGGTCTTTGCCCTGCTTCAGCAGCAGTATTGTGTGTGCTTCATTGAACCGCGGGAATTGTGTAGTGCCCTGATGTATCGTTTAAAAGAGGGTGGTAAGGAAGGAAGCAAGATTTTGAGATAGAATTTTATAGAATTCCGCCGTGAGACCGTCAGGGCCAGGCGATTTATTATTATTGAGGGACGAGATAGTTTGCTTTACCTTTCTTTCCGAGATAGGGGCATGTAAAAACTCCTGTTGGGCCGGTGAGAGTTTGGGAAGTTTGGCCTTATCCAGTATCTGATAGTGTAAATTCCTATCATCCGGTATAGCTTTGTATAGTGTAGAATAATAATGCTGGAACTCACAGATAATGGCTTCTGTTTTAGTGATGTGGGGTGCCGATGGTTGACCCCGCAAGGCTAAAATGTGGTTTTTATGTCGTGGTGGTTGCGTTAAGTTGGCCAGTAATCTCCCTGACTTGTTCCCCCATCTATAGAATCTGTTTTTAGTGTAATCTAATTTGGATTCAGCTTGGGCATTAAGAAAGCTCTCCAAAGCTTGCTTGCAATTAGTGTAGTCTGTAAGCGTGGCTTCTGAAGGGAATGGCAAGTGGGTGTTAAGCGCCTCTTGCATTAGATGAAGTAGCGTATTATATTTTTCCCTATATAGTTTCTTCTTATGATTTAAATAGGAGATGACATGTCCCAGAAGCACCGCCTTGGCTGTATTCCAGAATAAGGTTGGGTTGTCCCAGTGTTCTATATTGTCATCCATGAATTCCATCCACTTAGTCGATAGGAATTCACGAAATTCTTCTGATTGATAGAGATATGAGTGGAATCTCCAGGGTATGTATGACTGTTTGGGGAGCGTGATCTTTATGGATAGTGTGATAGGGGCGTGGTCTGATATCAATATGTCTATGATGTGAGCCTCATGTACCCTAGGGAGAAGGTGTGTATGGACCAGGAGTTGATCTATTCAGGAGAAACTATCATGAGCTCGAGAATGGACATTATTATATCTTAAAACTAAATAAATACTATTCTTTAGTCTAAAAAGAAAATGAAAGAAAAAATAAAATGTAAATATAAACATAAAGGGCCGAATTTACACCTAAGAAGCGACTCACACATGCGTAGTAGGTCCTTTACACAATCTACGTACCAGGTCGGTCTTTAAAGACCGCCTGGACTATTTTAGGTAAAAAGAGGTGGTGTTGTGCCGCCTTGGGGAGATATTGGGAAAAAGTGGGAGGGATTTAGATTAGCCGGGAGGACGGGGGGAGGCGGGTAGCGGCAATGTCCGTGCGGACATTGCTCGGAGAGTTAAGGTAGCCCTATGGCACTCGTAAGTGCCATAAGGTACCTAAAAAGGGGGACGGGTGAGTTAGTGCGGATCTGTGAACCTGGTCCAAATTTCTATAAACAAAGACAATAACGTGTGAACAAAATCTTGAATTTATTATTAGCATTTCAGACCGCATTTACGCAATCTAAGTAAGGAAAAGATACATAGATAACGTAGAAAAATGTACTACACATGCGCAGTAGGAAAAAACGCTATGTTATACGTCCAGCAGTCTGCATACGGCCCAGTATCCCTAATAGACGCTGCTGCCTCCGGCTATTGGGAACGGTGAAATAAGTAACGTTACCAATAGTCATTTTTTTAAATTTTGGTATATTTCAAACAATGATACAGCCGCCATTCAGCTGCGGCCATTCTAACCAGCAACTGCCTCCCATTTAATAAAATAACACATGCCAATAATAGTTATAAAATAATAGTTCTGTTTGAGGAATTAGTTTTAGACTCATTTATTTATTTGTTAAATTTTATTGTGATATTTTTAGCCCTATTCTTTGTTCTCTTCTTTATTAAGCATTTTTTTAGACAGCATTTAAAACAGCGATTTTAAAAGTACGTTCAGTAAATACATTTTCCCCATTCACCTGGTGATTAATTTTCCAAGGCAATGAACTCTATTTTTGAGTCAACGTGGACAGCACTTTTCAGAAACATTTATACTTAGACCTTTAATGAGTCCAATTTAAACCATAGCAGAAAACTCTGACTTGCAATTTACATTCCTCGGTAATATAAAAGGCATAATATAATATCGGAGGAGATTTTGCTCTATTGGAACCAGACAATGGCAGCTCATTCTGCTCTAAACATGGCATTGTAGCTGCATTTCATCCTTTCTAGGAGATAATGGATTTCTTTCCACTTATCGATGAGCAGCCTTACAATGGAAATGATTTTACAAAATCAATCAGAGGTAATAGACAAACTGTTTTTAAACCAATCGCAAACAACTTGCATAAGGATGTGGTTTCGTTCTTATAAATGTCCAGGATGGATATAAAACAGTAAATATCTTTTTATGATTTACCACTTAATAATGATCTATTAAACATCAGTTCTTGACGTTATTTTATAAGACTGGTTACAATAATGAATATTGTAATGTAAACTACCTCCCTCTGCCTACTTACACTAACCTTTGCATAGTAACGGTGAGGGACACCCCCTCAGCCATTAATGCGCTGCTACTCTGGGCGTTTCCATAGTTACGCTGGCCAACATCTTGCCGGCGCATGCGCAGATTGGCATTTCAGCCGATCTTACGCTTACGTCTGGCGTATTACCGCGGGGCAGCATAGGTCTAAATCAGGCCCAATGGACCGTTTTATCACCTAAGAGTTAGTTAGCTGCGGGCAGAACCGCACCTAACTCACTGGTGCAGCCCCTAACCCGCCCACGGGTTTTCGGTACCTTATGGCACTTAAGAGTGCCATAGGGCTACCTTATCTTACTGTGTGTAGTTTCCTTCACATGGACAATGCCTCTTCCAACCTCTCCCTGCCCAGCAATCTAAATCCCCCCCCACCTTCTACCTAAACACACCCGAGGCGGCATTAGGCCGCTACTTTCTAACTAAACTACTTCGTACTGGTTGGTAGTGTTACGGCACTACTGGAATTACCTGGGGTTGAGTACCAGGGTGGCTGCAGGAGAGAGACGTTGCTTGCCAAGGCGCGGAGTCTAACGGGACCTGGTATTCGCTAGAGCCTCTAAAGGTGAGGATAGTCTGGGCTGCATGTTTCCCCGCAGGTCGCGGCCCCTGGGGCAACGCCCGGGAGAGGAAGGTGAATAAAAGATGGAGGTAAGGATGGGAGAAAAACTATATAGAGAGAAAGGTGGGAAAAGGCAGGATCAGTAGTGTCTGACCTGTGACAGACAACAGAAAACACTGAACAGAGACACTGGACCAGAAGGGGTTAACGGGACCAACAGGACAGACTAAACAGACTGGGAAACTCACTCACACACTCAGACAGCGGGAGACCCCGGGAGGGGTAACAAAGACAGGCACTCAGGAGAGATAGGGGAAACACAGATAGGAACAGACAATAAGGTGGGAGAGCAGGAAGTGGCACACAGGGAACACTAGGCAGAGAAGGATAAGAGGTAAGAAAAAGCTAGAAGCACAGGGCAGAAGACGCTATAACCGACAGGGGAAGCGTGGACCCGCCGTTCTATTTACAGAGAGGCTGGCCAATCAGGGAGCAGGGACTGGACCAGCCTCCCTGGATTGATTGGAAGGTGTCCGGCTGCTGATGAGACAGTTGGGACCAGGAAGTGAAGACCGCGCTGCGGCAGAAGGTGGGAGGCATTCTGGCTGCCTCTTCATAATTAGATAAAAGTATGGAGAGGGTGACTTTTTACTTGCAATTTTTTGTTGAAGTCACTCGTGTATGTACAATATATGCAAAAGTAGAGGTGTGGGTCGGCCGCAAGAACGGACCTTTTTGACTGACTGTCAAATCGATTGCTTTTGCCTTACCCTAACCCTCCCCATTTATTACTCTAACCACATCCTGACCCTAAGATTCCCTTCCCCGCAGCCTAACCCTAGGACTTCCATCCCTGCAACCTGACCCTAGGACTCCCTTCCCCGCAGCCTGACCCCTTAGACTCCCATTCCCGCAACCTGACCGCTGAAACTCGCCTCCCTGCAGCCTGATCCTAATACTCCCTTCCCCGCAGCCTGACCCTAAGACTCCATTCCCTGCAGCCTGACCCTAAGAATCCCTTCCCCGCAGCCTGACCCCTAAGACTCCCTTTCCCGCAACCTGACCACTAAAACTCGCCTCCCCGCAGCCTGACCCTAATACTCCCTTCCCCGCAGCCTGACCCCCTAAGACTCCCTTCCCTGCAGCCTGACCCTAAGACTCCCATTCCTGCAAAGCCTGACCCCTAAGACTCCCATTCCTGCAACCTGACCACTAAGACTCCCCTCCCCGCAGCCTGACCCTAATACTCCCTTCCCCGCAGCCTGACCCTAAGACTCCCTACCCCACAGCCTGACCCTAAGACTCCCTTCCCCGCAGCCTAACTCTAAGACTCCCTTCTCTGCAGCCTGACCCTAAGACTCCCCTCCCCGCAGCCTAACTCTAAAACTCCCCATAGAGTCCCCTGTAACACTCACTTGTCCAACGGGTCTGTGACCTTGTGACGAGTCGGTGCGACGAGTCTGCAGGGCGGTTTCCAAATTCATGAAAAATAAAACTGGCATACTTACCCATTCATTAATTAAAGTTTCTAATAAGTACCATTTTCAAAATAGAGACAGCTGAAAATAAACTTTTTGGGAGTTTTCAAGACAGCGAATGCATCACCCGCCAATTATATGTGCCCCCTAAGCATTCTGGGTCCTCTGCTACCATCATTACTTTTAGTAGAAATATTTTCAGGGAAAACCTTTATTTTTCCATAGAGCAAATCCCAGATTTTCAGTCAAATTAGTTTTCAAGTAACAGAGTAATAGAATGTGATATGGCTTCTGTGGTGACTGAATGACTATTCACATCAGAGCATCTGAGCACTGCTTGAATTTATTTAACCCAGAACAAATCTATGTGTATATATGAGAGGAAACATGAATCATCCAATGCCTTAGTGTAATCACCTTTCCTACCAGATGGCTCAGAATAGAGATAACATTATCTTAAGGTTAAAACTGCAGATAATTTGATTGATTAATTTTTTAACGTAATCTATATATTTTTTTCTTACGTAGATTGCGTAAATGCGGTCCACAGTTAAAAATCGCTAAACACGGGACATATATGTTATACGTGCGGTTCTCTGAATACGGGCCAACATTATCTTAAGGTTAAAACTGCAGATAATTTGATTATATCTCTACAAAGAAACAGTTTCTTGCCGTCTTGGATCTTTGAATGTGCAAGACTGGAAAAACTGCCTCAAACCACAGAAATACCAATTTCATTTATACACTTATGAGAATTCTATAATTTCCCAGCTCTGGTGAGGCCATTTTTCCCTTTCAGTCCAATCTGTGATCTAGTTCTTTTATATAACAGTGGAGAAACTTTACAAGGGCAAATGTCAATATGCCAAAAGACATTCCAATCCTAAAGTACAAACTGTACCAACCTTATGAATGTTACATTAAAGTACATTAATATATAAAATACACTACTTGGGTACAGTTAGCCAGTCTGATGATCTGACTTTTGAAATATCAATTGACAGTAATGAAGTGATGACTGGCATCAGTTTTTGGTAGTTTCCAGAGAGACACAATCATTCCCGCAACTGCTTTCTCTACAAAGAGTCCAAAGGAGAAAGGTACATTTTCTTCATTAGAACCCTCTCCTGTCCACAGCCTAACCTTAACCCTCCCCTAACCATCCTCATCTTGCAATCTAAGGGCAGTATCCTCATCTTGCAATCTAAGGGCAGTACTTGTGTCTCACAGCGCTGAGGTCATAAGTTTGATTTCTGGACAAGGCCTTATCTGGGTGGAGTTTGCAAGTTTTCCTATGTCTGCATGGGTTTCCCACCAGGTGCTCCGATTTTCTCCCACATGCCCAAAAACATGCTAGTAGGTAAATTGGTAGCTAACAACATGGGGCCATATTCAGTGCTTCTTAAGTGCATAGAATTGAGAAATGAGCTACAACGCACTACCCGCAGCCTGACCCTACCCCCCCCTTTCCTGCAGCCTAACCCTAATTCTCCATGGCCTGCAGCCTGACCCTAACCCACCTTTCCATGGCCCTAACACCCCCTTCCCCAGAAACTAGCCATAACCCTCCCCCTAAGCCTAAAAGTCCCCAGAGAGGGTTACTCACGTGTCCGGTGGCCCAGTGGTGGTGCTTCTGACCGCATACTCAACCATTCATAAAAAAAAAAAAATCTAAAATGGCTGCCATTCGAAATGACAGCCATCGGTGTGGGGACTCCCACTGCAAAAATAGATGTCACCAGAAAATGCGATTTTGGAGACAATTCTCAATAAATAGTTGGGATTTTTATGACAATGTTTTTAGTATCAAAATGCATGCAACTTATACCCCTTTCACATCACCACCCCAGCAATATCCCGGTTTCACAGACTCGGGATATTGCCGGGGCAGCAGAGGATCCCAGGGTCACAGACCCCGTTTCACACTGCAGGACAGACCCGGGAAATTCAGAGACCCGGGTCTGCCCTGTCGTCATCAGACAGAGTAATTTGTTTACTGTTGCTCTGGCAACACTTGTTGCCAGGGCAACAGTAAACAAATTGCAACAATCAAGTGCGTTAGTGCTATCCGGGTTGAAAAACCCAGGTAGCACCTTTCACACTGCACCCCTACCCGTGTCGGACCCAGGAATAACCCTTCTTTTTACCCGGGTTGAATTCCCGGGTCTTCTGACACGCGTCCACCGGAAGTACCCCTTTTCACATCTCCACAAAATACCTGGGATTTTGCCGAGACCCTGGTTTTTGGCGAAAATCCCGGGTATTTCATGGTGATGTGAAAGGGATATTACTGAGCTCTTCCCTATGCTGTGGCTCACATGACAAGCTGCTTGAGTTTTACTGGTGTTTGAATGCACAGTAATGAGTAAGAGTATTCAGATACTGTACGTACATTAGCTAAAGCATTGATTTACTGCTAAATATTAAACAAAGAGTGTTTCTGAGTTTCATTTAAGCCATTTTATTTCATTACAAGTTGTTGATTTTTTTTTATTCAAAGTCACTTTAATGTTCCATCAAAGATGTACTAATTTAGGCTAATTAGGCAACTTCGCTTTCTGTCAAAGGATTTTTAGCATAAAGTAGCAGCTGCAAAACTCCTTTTTACACAATGCGTTCAATCTTTTTCACTGTTGTTTACTTATGCTCAGAATAATGTACAAGAGACGATTACAAGTTTTTTATTTGCTCTGAGATGTTGCATCCTACAGGCATTATTAGAATACGGGCGCAAATAATTATACACATTTTTTAAACCTTTAATCTCTTTATTTAAAAAAAAAAAATATTCTTTTTGAGTAGAGTCTCTTCAGGCGATAACGATGCGATTTAAAGAAAAGCTTTATGTAAAAATAATCCACTGTTATCTCCATCCTCCTATATGATAGCTATAGGAATACATCTGTTGTACTTCTACTGTTGATGGCTATGGAAAGTAGTACTTTAGCTAAAGAGAAGCCAAACATCACACCTTTTTTTAATGTTGTGTGGGTTTCCAGAGTCCAGCGCTCTTCAACAACGTGGCACATTCTGTTACACGCAACAGCATTTAACACTTACCATTTCCCAGGTGCTCCTGGCACACCAGGCCTCTGTAGTGGGGGACTTCCCATGGGTCCCGGAGCCTCCATGGGCACTGCCATATTGTGTCACACGCGCAAGTGTGGACGTGCTTCCTGGATGTTATGGCACCAGGACGTCATTCTTCTAGCTGGGGGTGTGTTTGGCTGTAGCCAATGGCATGGGTGCAGCCTCTATTTCATAGGCAGTGTGGCACTGCCTATTATAGCTTATGCTTCCTTTCTCTCTCTCTCTCTCTCTCTTCTCTCACTCTCCCCTCCTATTCTCTCTCACTCTCTCTATCTCTCCCTCTTCTCTCTTCCCTCTCTTCTCTTTCTCTCTCTCTTCTCTCTCTCTCTCTCATCAGTGCTCTTGTGATTATTGATTGACCCTGTTCCTGGTTTTTCCTCTGTGTCATTTGTGCTCTCATCCTTCCATTGTTCTTTGCCTCTGTTTTGAGTGAGTCTACTGTTAGTTTGAGAGTTTGCCCCTCTCTCAGTCCACTGTTTGTCTCTGTTCTCTAGGGTCTTTGCATCTGTTTTGTGTCCTTACCAGCATTCATAGGTCCAGCCTACTGGGGGTTGCGACCTGCCAGAGTCTGCAGCCCAGGCTGTGCCCACTATCAGGAGATCCAGTGAACACCAGGCTCTGGTTTGACTCCATGACCTGTGGTCTGTTTCCTAACACATTCACAGTGATTTTCTTTTTGGACCCAATGGGTCCTAGAAATATTTAGAGACAGGTTCGTCCCAGTCAGGTAAGTTTGGATTCTTTCTTATGTACAAGGAGAACCACTGGTGTCTCCAGTGAGTAAATATATTTATTTATTTATATATATAGATGTGTATACTTAAAAAAATGTAAAATAAAACTCTGCTCTGTCAATGGACCAGTGATGGAGGGAGGGTGGTGATAGCCATGGTTGCCATGGAAACACTAGTTTTCCATGGTGATCATAGCTTAGTAAATTTAATTAACGTCGATTTCTGGCGATGAAGGCTGTATTCACATGAAAGCAGCCTTTATCACCAGAAATTGAAGTTAACTACATATTGAATATATACAGCCCTAGGTTCTTCTCCACTTGTTTAATCTCTCTATCTTGCTGTCCCCACACAGAACCATGGGAACACTGCTGTCTTGAGAAGGGGAGCCCAGCCCATGAGAAATCAATCAGACTTCTTCAGTGCTGGTCGTGCAATAAAGCTTATAAACATGGAACCCCCTGTCCAGTATCAATAATGCGTTCACAAAGTAATTCTGTCAATAGTGTGCTCATCTAATCTATAGGAAACCTCTTACGGAAACTTCTTGGTCTGGATATATATTTTTCTCATGTGTCAAACAAGAAGAAAAGCTACACCACTCCTCGTGCCAAAGATTAAAACATCTCAGCCTTGGGAGTGCGGTTATATATTCTCATGTGTCCCTTCTCTTGATGGTTTTGCTTCGTATTATGAGTGGAGGGTTCTTTCTTTCTTCTTCTGATCCTTCTCTACAACCAACCTGGATGTTTTCCAACATATATAAATAAGGGAGCGATACTTATAACAGAAATAATATTCTGCTTCTATTTTGTAATAATTCCAGACAATTATCTCTAAAATTTCTTTAAAAATCCCCAGTAAGAATTTTCAATATAGGCTCCTGTGAGTGAGTACTATTCAGCCTCTCCACTCAAGGGCGTAACTATAAGGGGTGCATTGGGTGCTGCCAGCCTGGCAAACTCCCCACTGCACCTGTGCTTACCATTTGTCCAGCTGCCGCCGGCTGCTTCTTAAGCAGTGCTGTGGAATCTGTCTCCACAGCGCAACAATATAGGGTTACGGTGGATGGACAATTTCTGTTGCAAACTGTGTGAAGTATCCTTAGAAAAATAAATACTATATACATAT
The DNA here is from genome assembly GCA_011038615.1 of Limnodynastes dumerilii. Lineage (NCBI taxonomy): Eukaryota > Metazoa > Chordata > Amphibia > Anura > Limnodynastidae > Limnodynastes > Limnodynastes dumerilii. The sequence continues at coordinate 444,397 of WWET01001025.1, forward strand.
TTATCCCAGGAGGATATATATGTATATGCATGGCAGAGAACTAAGTTAGGGGGCACCTTCAAAATTCTGCTATGGGGCCCGCATAGTTCTAGCTAGGCCCCTTTCTGCACATACTGTGAATGGTGCACAGAGTAGAGCAGCATTTTAAGATGGCAATAATGCCTGAGCAGTGGATTGATATCAACCAGCACAATCCTACGAAGAAACAGATGGGGGGTAGATTGTACTTCCTCTGGTTACCACCAAAGCATTTCAACTAACATTTAGGGCCAAGCTGCGGGTTTGGAAAAGTGGAGATATTGCCCTTAGCAACCAATCATCTTCTAGCTCTCACTCTCCTATTACATACTAGAGAATGTCATATAGAATCTGATTGGTTGCTATGGGCAACATCTCCACTTTTCCAAACCCACAGTATATCTGGCCCTTAGTGTTTTTCAAAGGCAGCTATAGTACTGATACATTGCAACCAGGGGGGGTCCTTGTCCAGTTGTGCTTTGCAGCATGATAAGAAGCATGGACGTTGTACAGGGTTAAATCTCTAACTATTATCTGAATAACAGACCCCAGGGAAATATAAAATAGTTTATACTAGAATACAGGCAACAGATACTGCTACAGTCGGTCTTACAGTTTAGTTTCCATGGAGACAGGTGCCTTGCATATGATTCTCTTATAAGTGTCTGAAAGTCAAATAAAGTGACTAAATAAGGTGAATGGTGTCTTTTATTAGGAGATGCAGTCATTGAGAAGGTCATTTAAGGTGATAGATGAATGCACTCTACATTAGCTACATAACTGTCTGTGGACGGCTAAATCACATCCCTCTCAATGCAACATTACCTAAGGAAGTTGATTAATGCCCTGATAAAAAGGCTGTTATTCTTGGCCTGCATGCACCACTGGAAAAAGACTCCGTGACAGCCTGTGATGCTGCAAATTGCTCACTAAGGGGCTGAGTCAGGTACACGAGCTAAGTGGAGGATCTTTGCACCTCGGAAACCCCATGTAGTTTTGCAAGGTGCAATGTAAAATGTTTGCACAAAATTAGAGTTTAGAGAGGATGGGACTGATCCAGAGCTACGCTGGCTGTAAATGCACTCCACCTGTCACTCCCCCTGTGGGCCTTGTTACACACAGTTACGCCGGCTGAATGCTACCCTAACTTCAGCCAGCATAACTCTGTGTAACTACGCTCACACAGGAGCGTAACCTCCCTAACCCAGCCCTCCCTTCCTAACTAGTGCGGTGGCCGTAGCTCTGGATCAACCCCAATGGGGCTTGAAATGAGTTACTCCTGGGCTAATCCATGTTGATTGCAGAGGAGTCATATTGAATATGTTGCAAACAGTATTAGGGTTGAGAGGTGATGTTTCCTATCCCAAGTCTAAATAACAGTGTGATAGTAACGCTGGTC
>WWET01001025.1:455679-468569 GCA_011038615.1 Limnodynastes dumerilii
CCCATTTCCATGCAAATCCTTCAGATCTTAAACTTCCGCAGCACTTAAGATCTTAAGTGCTTGCGATCGATTCACAGGTCCGCGCTTAGCGAATTTAAGATCCTAACCTCTACGTAGACGGCGTTGCACTATTACTACGCATGCGCATTGATGAGAATTTTCTAAGATCCTAAATATACGCACCTAAGTAGCGATAAAATCGTACCTCTGAATCAGGCCCACTGTGTATACATAAATAGTAGCAGGTATATTGTTTGATACAGGATACTATATGTATTCTGGCACTAACTACTGTTTCTCTTTGGAACAATGATTGATCAAACTCTCCACAGAACAGTTTTAACATAAAATAGGGCAGAGAGAAGGCTGAATGGAATGTTTCTTGGGAAATGAAATCGGGCTGAGTGCATAGCATGAAAGAAATGGGAAGATTGTCTTGGCAACAGAACTCGCGAGCCCCTCTTCAATCCACTTGCATTAGTGACACAAGCGTGTCCGGGATAATATCAGATAATAAGAGCGTCATTTGGAAGAAAAAGAAAATCTAACTTTAATGTTTTAGATGAACAACTGTCTCCATCAGGAGCATCTAAAGACATCCATGCTGAGCTTCTTATGCTGGGAAACCCAGGGCTGTTGAAAAGCCAACAAGGTTGTGGCCTAGGATGACCCAGACCTAGGACGATTATAAATTGGTTCTACTTTCCCCATGTTACGATACCAGTGTCCCGCTTCCTGGGGTGTGGAGTCTAACTCGGGCATGGTCTTCGTTAGAGACCCTGATGCTATTTTTTTAATCATTTATTTTATGTATTTTATTATTAACGGTAATTTTTTTTAAATATTTGGAGTATTAAATGTCATTGATTCTTTATAGGGAGGCATTGTTAAGTATTTTTTTTAGGTTAGGGGCTGGCCCTATATTTTATTTAGGTGCTAGGAGGGGGTATTCATTTGTGTGTTGTTGTAACGGATGACAGGGCATGCTGGCACTTATGGTTCTCCAAGCGCTAGCATGCCCTGCCATCTTTGGGCATGCTGATGATTGTAGCACTATCAGCGTTAAAAATCCACTAAAACCCAGGAAATTCCTGGTAATGTGGAAGGGACAGACCCGGGAATTTCCTGGGTTTTTAGTGGACTTATAACGCGGTTATGAGACACACACGGCACTGCTCCCAGAAAAGTCCCGGGTACAAATTACCAGGTTTTTTTGGGATGGTGATGTGAAAGCGGTATAATTAGGCAGATTTTTGAAATGGAGACAGCCAACAATTAGGTGTCGACTGTCTGTATTTTAAAAATCATAGCGGCGAATGGAACCTGATGACTTCAGGAGTCTAGAGGATTGAAGCATTAAGTATTAAGGTAAGTAAATAATTGATGACACTGCTGTATTTACGTTTTAATACTGTGGGTCATTTACGTTTACCCACATTGGGGTAGATCCAGAACTTCGCTTGCAATCCGTTTATTAGCGTAGCGTATTTATGCGAGCGTACCTTCTATACACTCCGCTTGCATGTATGTTCTTTGGCCGATTTACTTTCTAAACCCTACCTTAACTTTTGGCAGCGTAACAACACTCGTCCGCTCACGAACGTATCGTGTGCTCATAGTTACGCCGCTAAGCATATACTGTACTATTTAAATGCAAAAACCTGCCTTCGAAGCGTAATTTCGGTTGTCGTAAGGCTGGCACGCCCCCTCGAATGTTCTTATGCTGCTGATACGCGAAAGGCCCTTACGCTCAGAGTTACGTTACTTAGCGTAACATCTGTCGTGCGCATGCTCAGTACATACCAAATCACGTTTTTACGTCTACGCCAGGCGTAAATATGCAAGGAAACGTTGATCTGGATCTGCCCCATTTTTAATAATTGCTATCATTATTAATAATGGGGAAAGAAACTGTATGTCATTTTTATTATTGGGTAAAACTACTGTGGGTCTTTATTTATAATGCACCCATTATGAATAATGATCCACAGTAATTTTATACAGTATTTAGCTACAGCTGTTTACACCATTATTAATAAAAAACAAACAGTAATTTTAACTATTATTAGTAATAACTATAATTATTAATACTGAATAAAACTACTGCGGGTCATTATTCATAATGGGGAATATTAAAAAGTTTCCCCATTATAAATAATAACCCGGGTAAATTTATCCAGCGTTAAAAATAACAAACAGTAGTTTCCCTGGACCGTATTCACAGATCAGAATGAGTTAGGGGTGGCACTATCCGCGCCTAACTCATATGATCTGCCCCCTAATCCACTTCCTGTTTTTAGGAACCTTACTAACCGTTCGTATTTGCCTTCATAAGAAGGAATATACGAATGGTGATCCCTTCCCTGGGCACCCCTATACTTTAAGATTACCATGCCTCCTCATCCAACTACTGCTCGGAGCCCTGTTACATTCTCCGGAACTAAGCTCTGACTGCCGAAAATGGGACATCTGAAAGTTACTGCCGAAAATGGGACATCTGAAAGTTACTTTTCGGATGTCCCATTTTCAAATACTTACTGCTTTCGACTTTTTTTTAGTGAATGGGTGAGTATGCCGTTCGGCATACTTTACCCATTCACTTTCACAATTACCGTTGTCCTTTTCCGCCGTCTGCGATATCCCTCCACCGGGAACAGGTGAGTAAACTATCTGTGTGGGTTAGGGTTAGGTTCAGACTGCAGGGGAGGGAGTGTTAGGGTCAGGCTGTGGGAGATGGAAGGTTAGGGTCAGGCTGCAGGGGAGGGAGGGTTAGGGTCAGGCTGCGGTAAATGGGGGGTTAGGGTCAGGCTGCAGGTAGGGAGGTTTAGGGTCAGGCTGCCAGGAAAGGAGGGTTAGGGTTAGGGGAGGGGTAGGGTTAGAATTAGAGAAGGGACTATTTTTTCTTACCATTTAGTAGAACTCTGTGGATTGATTGCTATTCCTCATTGAGGCATAGCAATCGAAATCCCAGCCAGTTCGCAACTGGCTGTGAGAAATCAGATTTTTGGAAAATCAGATTTTCCACACCCCTCTGAGCCATCCTGCCATCGGAGACCTGTTAAGAAGAGAATGAATGACAGGATCTTGTGAATTATACAGGTGCTAGGGTAGAAGCTGATTCTTCCATCTGTTTTGTTGATTAAAGAGAAGGTCATCAATAACAAGGATTCTTCAGTACTTTAGCAACCACTTAACCAGAGTTTATTCGTAATTTCCAACAAGTCACAATCTCTTGGAAAACTAGGGAAATCTATCCTGAGTTTGGACCTGGACTCTAATTCATAGAGCTAATCCATAATTCAAGTGATTTAGTTGCTGCAAATTCTACCTCTCCTCCTCTTACCAGCTGATGGAATACACCTGAGAGGAGGGGTGTGTATATCTTCTTATACCGCACAATTAGATGAACAATGCAATAGTCCTTCCGATGTAGCATACCATTAACCGACCCACAGAAAACATGGGGCAGATCCAGAACAACATTTTCAAGCGTATTTATGCTGGCGGAGACGTAAAAATGCCTATATTACGATAGCCGTAAGTACGATGCAGTTACGAAATGTAAGTGGGGGATTGTATTTAAATCGTACAGTATGGGCGTGCTTAGGTGCGTAAGTAAGTTCTGTCATTACGGCCGTTGGGAGTTACACTTGGAAAAGTTAAGAAAGGGTTTGGAAAGCGTAAAACGGCTAAAGTACGTACGAGCGATGGGAAGTGCCAGGGGGAGTGCATAGTAAATATGCTACGCTAGGAATTGTAATGGAACCGTAGCTCTGGGTCTGGCCCATTATATTCATTACATATGCACAGAATGCTGTATTTTACCAAATTGCTTAATTAATCACAGCAACTCCGAACGAGCCTCCTTTTTGTAGGAATAAAAATGAGATTTAATTTTGCGCCGCTGTCAGAATGGTGCATTACAGAATCTGGGAGAGTTCATGGGATTTAAGATGTTGCTAATAACCATTGGTGAATGGTGAGTCACAGAATACCTACTTATACTGAACTGTATATTGAAAACATTTGTTATGCTTTAGTAAAGTTTGGCCACAAGAGGTTTAGATTTATGTATTGCAATTCATCATAGCAATGAGGGTGACGTTTCATTGTAAGTTCCTATTGAGGGTTTTTTCTTGTGCTTTAACATAGTAGGGCAGCTGAAATGTATGTTCCGTTATATTGTCTATTAGTATAGGGGATGCGGTTGCCGATCCGATTTCGAAGATGATGCAGTCGCCAGGGGAATGGCGTATGTATCATGTTTCGAAATCCTTGCCAATGAGAAAAAATTGCTATTGGGAACATGTACCTATTTTTACCCGTTTACAATAGTGAAACAGCTGCGGTTGAGGTTAGGACTTAGACTGCGGCAGGGCTGAGTTTAGGGTTAGGGCTTAGACTGCGGCAGCACTGAGTATTAGGGTTAGGGCTTAAGAAGGGAGGGCTAGAGCTTAAGGGAAAGGTTAGGGTTATGTTGCAGGACATGGAGGGTTAGGGCTGAAGAAGAGGAAGGGTAAGGTTCTGGCTTCAAGGGCCAGATTTACTAAGCTGTGGGAAAATAAAAGTAAAGTTGTTGCCCATAGCAACCAATTAGATTCTAGCTGACATTCTTTAGTATGTAATAGGAAAGTGAGAGCTGAAATTTGATTGATTGCTATAGGCAACATCTCCACTTTTGCTTTCCCGAAGCTTAGTAAATCTGGCCCCAGGGGAAGGTTAGGCTGTAGGAAATATAGGGTTAGGGAAGGGTCAACTGCTGCCAAATGAAAATGGAGACTGGCGGCAGTCGACATTTAACAACCGGATGATGGTCTTTCAAAAAAGAGATCATCATACTGGCAAACCACACCCTAAGTTTATATACGTACTTCAGTGTTTACGCTGTGTAAAGTTAAGGCAGGGTTCGGAAAACGTAAAACATCCAAAGTACGTAGGAGCGAATGGAGCACATGGTAAATACGCTGCGTCTTGAAACGTAATGGAAACGTAGGTCAGGATCTGGCCCGATGTCATCAAGAAGCCGACTTCTGCTCGGTGACTGGGAGCCATTGCTACATCATATATAAAAAAACTGTTTCCAAAATGGCGCTATAATATTCTATCCCAGTAACAATAATCACTGAGGACCTGATTCACACTTAAGAATCTTAAGTAAGTGCTTGAAATTAGTTACTCCTGGGCTAAACCATGTTGATTGCAGGGGGAGTCAAGTTAAATGTATTCTTTGCATGCAGGGATATATCTTTGAATTGCTTACTGCACACAGATACTGACCAGCTTTACTATCACACTGTTATTTAGACTTGGGTTAGGAAACATCACCTCTCAACTCTAATACTGTTTGCAACAGATAAAATATGACTCCCCTGCAATCAACATGGTTTAGCCCAGGTGTAACTAATTTCAAGTACTTAAGTCTGAATCCAGCCCTAACTCACTAAGCAGTCGGCACAAACCATTGCAAGGCCACAAACACCCATGTCTTGAACCATGTATACAAGCACTGTTATAATGTCATGAGTGGGGACAGAAGGAGAACACAAAATTGTAACTCATATGCCCCCATACACACACACATTTTTCTACATATACATATACACACACATAGATATAGGTATATCAAATATTTAGATATATATCTACACACATTAATTTAGTTGCATGCATACATTAGATTCACACGCACACACAAACACACATGTATTATATCTCACTCACTCACTCACACACACACAACATAGCATGCATGCATAATATCACACAACACACATAACATACATAATAGGACACACACTACATACATGCATTATAACAATCACACATACATACCATTACATGAATGCATAATATTACACAAACACACATAACATACATAATAGAGCACACACACACACACTACATACATGCATTATAACACACACACACACACACAAACACCATTGCATGCATAATATCACACAAACACACACATAATATACATAATAGCACACACATACACCATGCATGCATGCATATTATCACAAAAAACACACACCATGCATGCATAATTTTACACACTGCATAATATCACACACACACACACACACACACCATGCATCCATGCATAATATCACACACCATGCATACTATCACACACACACACACACACCATGCATAATATCACACTCCATGCATAATATCAAACACCATGCATAATATCAAAACCATGCATAATATCACACATCATGCATGCATGCATATCACACACCATGCATAATATCACACACTATGCTTAATATCACACACACCATGCATAATATCACACACACACACTATGCATAATATCACACACACCATGCATAATATCGAACACCATGCATAATATCACACACACCATGCATAATATCACACAAACACACACACACACACACACACACACAAACACCATGCATATATAATCACACACACACACACAACAATAACACCACACACACACACACACACACATACACACACACACACACACACACACACACCATGCATGCATGCATAATATCACACACCATGCCTACTAACACACACACCATGCATAATATCATACATCATGCATAATATCACACGCCATGCATAATATCACACACCATGCATGCATATCACACACTGAATAATATCACACACCATGCGTAATATCACACACACTATGCTTAATATCACACACACCATGCTTAATATCACACACACCATGCATAATATCACACACACACTATGCATAATATCACACACACCATGCATAATATCACACACACTATATGCATAATATCACACACACCATGCATAATATCACACACACACTATGCATAATATCACACACACCATGCATATAACAAAAATAATAACACACACACACACCAAGCATGCATAATATCACACACTGCATAATATCACACACACCATGCATCCATACATAATATCACACACCATGCATACTATCACACACACACACACACACACACACACACACACACACACACCATGCATAATATCACACACCATGCATAATATCACACTCCATGCATAATATCAAACACCATGCATAATATCACACACCATGCATAATATCACACACACTATGCTTAATATCACACACACACACTATGCATAATATCACACACACCATGCATAATATCAAACACCATGCATAATATCACACACACCATGCATAATATCACACAAACACACACATAATAGACATAATAGCACACACATACACCATGCATGCATAATATCACACACTGCATAATATCACACACACCATGCATCCATACATAATATCACACACCATGCATACTATCACACACACACACACACACACACTCACACACACACCATGCATAATATCACACACACACTATGCATAATATCACACACACCATGCATAATATCAAACACCATGCATAATATCACACACACACTATGCATAATATCACACACACCATGCATAATATCAAACACCATGCATAATATCACACACACACTATGCATAATATCACACACACCATGCATAATATCAAACACCATGCATAATATCACACACACACTATGCATAATATCACACACACCATGCATAATATCAAACACCATGCATAATATCACACACACACTATGCATAATATCACACACACCATGCATAATATCAAACACCATGCATAATATCACACACACACTATGCATAATATCACACACACCATGCATAATATCAAACACCATGCATAATATCACACACACACTATGCATAATATCACACACACCATGCATAATATCAAACACCATGCATAATATCACACACACACTATGCATAATATCACACACACCATGCATAATATCAAACACCATGCATAATATCACACACACACTATGCATAATATCACACACACCATGCATAATATCAAACACCATGCATAATATCACACACACACTATGCATAATATCACACACACCATGCATAATATCAAACACCATGCATAATATCACACACACACTATGCATAATATCACACACACCATGCATAATATCAAACACCATGCATAATATCACACACACACTATGCATAATATCACACACACCATGCATAATATCAAACACCATGCATAATATCACACACACACTATGCATAATATCACACACACCATGCATAATATCAAACACCATGCATAATATCACACACACACTATGCATAATATCACACACACCATGCATAATATCAAACACCATGCATAATATCACACACACACTATGCATAATATCACACACACCATGCATAATATCAAACACCATGCATAATATCACACACACACTATGCATAATATCACACACACCATGCATAATATCAAACACCATGCATAATATCACACACACACTATGCATAATATCACACACACCATGCATAATATCAAACACCATGCATAATATCACACACACACTATGCATAATATCACACACACCATGCATAATATCAAACACCATGCATATAACACATGCATAATATCACACACACACACACACACACACACACACACACACACCATGCATTCATGCATAATATCACACACCATGCATACTATCACACACACACACACACACATCATGCATAATATCACACACCATGCATAATATCACACACACTATGCATAATATCACACACACCATGCATAATATCACACACACCATTCAAAATATCACACACTATGCATAATATCACACACACCATGCATGCATAATATCACACACACCATGCATGCATAATACCACCACACACACCATGCATAATATCACACACCATGAATAATATCACACACACTGCATAATATCATACACACCATGCATATTATCACACACACCAGGCCTGATCCAGACCTATACCTTACCAGACCTATACCTATTCCAGACCTTGTACTTAGTTTTGCTTCCATACGCTCAGCAAACCCTACCGTAACGTATCTGTTTGTAGCCGCAGGAGTCCGTATGGTCATTGCGTATTAACGATGCTTAGCACGCTCATACGCTAAATGCCTCACCCCGCCCACGGTGCGTATTTACGGATTTCCTTGAGCGTTAAAACGCAGTGGTTACGATTAAGATTTTCAGACCATAACATAAGCGTAACATCTGACCCATACGGCAGTAAGTACAAATGGCCGTTTTTACGCTTATGACAGCCGTAAAACCGCACACGAGCGTAGGTCTGGATCAGGCCCTTACCTACTACTTACTTACCTACTACATACTTACTACTTACTTATTTACTTACTTACTTACTACATACTTGCTTACATACTTACTGTTACACTCCATAAGAATAACACTAGCAGGGTGTAGCAGGGTTTTTTCTATGTGTGCACTTTTCCCCAGCTGTCAGGTAATCAACTCTGGAGGTGTGTCAGGTTCTCATTGCTGATTGGGGGAGTTCCCCTTAAATAGCCTCTGCTCAGTTCCATAGTTGTTGGTTATAGCGTCTGGTTTCCTGATCGTGCTTGCAGACTGTCTGAGTGCTGTGTATTGCTTTGCATACTCCTGATACCCTGTGTTCCTGGTGTTTACCCTCTTGCTTTCCTGATACCCTCTGTTTTGTTGTTGACCCCCTGTGGGGTGAGGTGCGCGGCGAGAGTAGTCCGCTACTCCCGCTGGCGGCCTCAGCCCCGGACAGGTCCCGGTCTCTTCCCCACTCCTGAGTGGTGTGTGCATGTGTTTACCATCTCACATTGCTCCGTCCTGTCGGGTGAGTGTTTGATCTGCCACGTGTTGTGTGCGTTACCTGCTTTTGCCATCTAGCAGTGTGTAAAGCTCTTTGTTGGTTCCTCTGTGTTTAAACATCTTCTCGCAGCATTTGCCATCTTGCTCGAGTGTGTAGCCGCCAGTCTCTTGTACCACTGTGTAGTTGTTATCTCCGGTGTGTTTTTACTGTGCGTGTATTCCACTGAGTGTGTATCATCTCCAGTGTGTATTGAGTCGTTGCTCCGCTGTATATTCCAGCTTACAGTGTTAGTATTGGTAGACTGTTTCACCTGTCTTTACCTGCTGTGTTCTGTTATTCATTCTGTCAGCACAGTCCCTTATTCCATCCTGGGACTTGTAGTACACCAAGTTCTGCCTGTGTAGCTGTTCCCTCGTTAGTATACCTTCTCTGATTAGGAGAGCAGCCTGTAACACCTCCAGTGCTAGTTCCATCCTTCTCCTATACTCCCTGCGTTTTGGGGTTCATACTGGTATACTTATTTATTGTTCATTACCTTGTGTGTACATCCATTCTTGCTATACTGTGTATGAGGGTTCCACTATTTGCATTAAAAACCACATTACTGTTCTTGAGCGTTTCAGCGTGTGTTACGTCCCTGTTATCCTGTACGCAAGGGTTCCTGTGAGTACCTGGGTTCCTGGTAGCACTAACCACGCTGCGGTACCCCTCTGGGCCTATCATCGGGGGAACGACCTGTCAGACCAGCAGCCCAGACTATCCTCACCACTAGAGGCTCTAGTGAACACCTGGTGCTGACATAGATTCCAGGCCCCCGGTGAGAATCCCTTTGGCCGACTGTAACACTTACTACTTACTTATTTACTTACTCACTTGCTTACTTACTTACTACATACTTACTTACTTAGGGCCTGATCCAGACCTACGAATGAGAGCGGAACGTGTTACCGCTGCAGCGTAAAAACTTTCACTCCCATGACACTCCCCTTACCTTTTTTTCATTACGTCCGCCGAACCCTACCCGTAACTTTTCCCTGTGTTCGTACGTATTTTCGTAGCGTCGCGCTGTTTGTAGCGGGCTAAGCACGTACAATTTAAATGGCTCCCCCACCTACATTCCTTAACTCCAGCGTCCGTACTAACTTCGTACTTTAAACACGCCCCGTCGTCTGAAAAAAGGCAAACAATACGGACGCCAGAATCGCCGATACAAAGAGGTCTTTGGTACGACCGGAAGTTGGGCTTGATCCAGACCCACGCTCGCAAGCGATCTAACGCTGATCATAAGCGTAAAATCGCCATAAAAAAACGCACTGGAGCCATTTAAATTGTACAGTATGGGCGTGCTTAGGCTGCTACTAACAACGCGTCGCTACGAAAATACGTACGAACACATGAAAAAGTTAGGGTAGGGTTCGGCGGGCGTAATGAAAGGAGGGTAAGGGGAGTGTCGTGGGAGTGAAAGTTTTTACGCTGCAGCGGTAATATGCTCCGCTCTCATGCGTAGGTCTGGATCAGGCTGTTTTTACGCTTACGATCAGCGTCAGCTCGCATGCAAGCGTAGGTCTGGATCAGGCCCTTAGGGCCGGATCCTGAACTACAGCCATCTTACAGACACGGCCGTAATTTGCAGAAAGATAGCTACTGCGCATACTTACTACATACTTACCTACTTACTACTTAAATACTTACCTACTACATACTTATTTACTTACTTAGGGCCTGATCCAGACCTACGCCGATGCATAGGTGTGCACTCCCCCCTGTGCGAGCGTATTTTCCCTTGCTTACGTCGGCTGAAGGCTACCCTAACTTCAGCTGGCCTAAGCGAGGGAAAATACGCTCGAACAGGAGCATATTACCTCAAACCCCTCAGTCCCTTCCTCATTAAACTACCTCCCACGACCCATCTACACTAAAATGTGCATAGTAACGGCGAGGGACACCCCCTTCAGCCTTCACTACAGTGATACTACGATTGTAGATCTGGCGTTTCTGTAGTAACACCGGCCTACATCTGGCCAGCGCTTGCGCAGATCAGCTTTTCAGTCGATCTTACGCTTATTACGCGTATTACCGCCGGGCTGCGTAGGTCTGGATCAAGCCCTTACTTACTTACTACTTACTTACTTAGGACCTGATCCAGACCTATGCTGGCTGACGTTAAAACGCCAGCCAGCAGCGTAAGATCGGTTACTACTTGCTTAGTTACTACTGACTTACTACTTGCTTAGTTACTACGGGCCTGATCCAGAATTACGCTGATGCGCTGTTCTTACTAAAGCACAGCGTATCGGCGTCCACTCTCCCCTCTGTGCGGCTGAAGGCTAACCTAACAATACGCTCGCACAGGAGCGTTGTTACGCTAAGCCCTCCATCCCTCCCTCATTAAACTAACTCCCCCCGCCCACCTTCAATAACCTTGACGTAGTAACGCTGGGGGATGCCCCCTCCAGCATCACTACACTGTTCCTACGGACGCCCGGGCAACATCTGCCTGGCGTATGCGCAGATCGGCTTTTCAGCCTAGCTACGGCGGGCGTAGTTCTGGATCAGGCCCTACATGCTTACTTACTACTTGCTCAATTACTACGGGCCTGATGCAGACCTACACTCCCATGCGAGCTAACGCTGATCGTAAGCGTAAAAACGCACTGCGCATGCACATAGTGACAACTTCTGGTCGTACCAAAGACCTTTTCATAGCGTCGATTCAGGCATCCGTATTGTTTGCGGTTTTTCCGACGACGGGGCGTGTTTATAGTACGAAGTTAGTACGGACGCTGGAGTTAAGGAATGAAGTGGGGTAGTCATTTTTTTGAATTGTACAGTATGGGCGTGCTAAGCGTCGTTTATACGCAATAAACGTACGGATGGCCGTGGGAAAGAACACAAAAGTTAGGGTAGGGTTTGCCAAGTGTATGGATGCTAAACTAAGTACGAGCAAGGGAAGTACTTATATGCATCGGTGGTACGATCGGCGATAATACGCTACGCACACCAGCATAGGTCTGGATCAGGCCCTACTTGCTTAGTTACTATTGCTTGCTAAGTTACTACTTGCTTACTTACTACTTTTTTAGTTACTATGGGCCTGATCCAGACCTACGCCGATGCACTGTGATTACTAAAGCACAGCGTATCGGCATCCACTCTC
>WWET01001026.1:4696-29188 GCA_011038615.1 Limnodynastes dumerilii
TTTCTCTCTGCCTTTCTCTCCCCCCTGTCTTTCCAGGACATTACTAAAAGAAGATTACGGATTCTTCCAGCCAATCAATATCTGGCCTCCGTTTGTCCTCATTGGCGTGTACGCCACGTCCCTGTCTGCTTCCATGAGCACGCTCATTGGGGCGTCTCGCATTTTGCACGCCCTCGCCAAAGATGATTTATTTGGTAGGTAGATGTGTAGTGCGTCATTTGACTCCCCGCGCTAATCCCTCTTCTGTATCTCTCTCTCTCTCTGTCTCTCTGTCTCTCTCTCTCTCTCTCTCTCTGTCTCTCTGTCTCTGTCTCTGTCTCTCTCTCTCTCTCTGTCTCTGTCTCTCTCTCTCTGTCTCTCTCTCTCTGTCTCTCTGTCTCTCTCTCTCTCTCTCTCTCTGTGTCTCTCTCTCTCTCTCTCATCTCTCCCCCTTAGCAATAGCACCACCTAGTGGTTATGGTATGGATGCAACTGTTGTTTTGGTTATAGCTAATGTATTAATCAACATTATAACCCCTGACAGGTGAAGGATACACATAGGAAAAATCGCCTCATTAAGTCCCACCCCCCCGTAAGTCAGCAATCCCGCTATAAAATCAATGGTTCAAAAGATAAGAAATAGATAAAACCCGTATAAAATACCTATAAATGGTATAATTACCACCGAAATGAACATGATTTTTACCTGATGTCCCTTAAATTACTTTTTGGAGGGGTTTGAAAACATTTCATTTTAGACAACTTATTTTGAAAGTTAGTAGTAAATAGGATCCCATGTAAAAGGGTGAAGACCGAATACAGAGCGAATACCGTTCTACGTGTAATAATAGGAGCGGGGATAGAAAACGTAAATATTTTCCAGATGTAAACGATGTGTCGTTTATGGAGCACCAGCTTGAAGATGATAGGATGATGGCCTAGCCGTTCTCACCACCAATCACCATCCGGGCGCTGGTTCTTCTGACTGTTACGGCGTCTGCAGCCATCTTGCTGTCGGAAATGTTTGTTAGCTAGCAGACTGTTAGCCCGTTAGGTTGGGTTTAGGATAATCGTTATTTAGTATCATTATTTGAGGATCAGTTATTTAACTTGTTAAAGAGGTAAAAGACTTTGGCCCTTTAGTAAGGAGACAGGGCCCATGTCTGCATGGGTGGGACTAGGCGGAGCCAGGCAGGACTGGGGGCGGAGCTGGCAGGACCGCTGATTGATCGAAGGTGTTAGAGGATGACAGCGCTTGGCGCTCCATATATATGTATAGGGCTCACACATGAAACGCCAGCCTCTATCACCGTGGTTACAGTGCAAGGGGAGTGGCTACCATGCCCCTCCCTCTATTCCAGGCTTCTGACTCATAATGTGTATTGGGCTATTGTGTTGTGTCCAGTTGGTGCCCTCTGTTATCGGGGGAGAATATTTTCTGCTATGGCATGTGATGAATCCCCCTTCTCCTCTCTTCCAGGACTACTCCTCGCCCCCGCAAAGCTGGTGTCCAAAGGAGGGAACCCCTGGGGGGCCGTGGTCTATACGTGGGCTCTGGTGCAGGTTAGATTTATGTTGCCGTTCCTAGATTGATTGATCACATCAATGGCTGCTCTCTCAGAGGACTCAAACAGCCCCATCGTCTCCTCCTATTATTAGTCACGTCCCGGATAGTTCTACGGATGTGATCATCAGGAGTACAACGATACAGGGACAGCCGCAGACTCTGAGGGAGGGGATAATGAGAGACAGTATAAGGGAGAGTGGAGGAGAAGTCTATCCTCTGACCCCAGGGCCCCCATTCTGTTCCCCGTGATGTGTGGAGCTTATTATTACCCCATTTTTACAGATTTTTTGGTAAACCGGGTCAGTGCAATGTTTTATTGTAGGTTTTTGCAACCAATTGCATGTAGCAAACATCGAACATACGACATGGACGCACATACCCAATAATAAAAATAATGGATGAATAAATACCCCCCTCCCCTAAGAAACATAACTCTTCATCTGTGAGGTCCGGTCTATAAGCTTATAATCCATAAGAAAGACATGGGAGAAAACCCTTCACAGGATGGCCTGCAGTAGAATGAGATTTCTGCTGGCGGAGAGGTCTATTTATAACCTGTGGAAAAGTCATTTTGCGGTGGACAGTCTTTCTGGTGGCGGCTAAAGGGTTCTATTGTTCCCAAGCCTTTATTACAGCTTAAAAGCTCTCAAGACTGGAGCTCACAGACGAGGAGCCTCCTGATGGTGAGTATGAATCTTTTTTTTTTATTTTGACATTGAAATGAATTGGAATTTTCACTGTGGAGAAGTTCAAATTAAAAGACGTGATATTGAGCTCAGCTTCACAGAGATTTTTACAGTATCATCCCGATGTTGAGCCATTGAATAGGAAAAGGTTTTGGGATCGATATTAGAGTTAACCCTTACAATAGAATGGGAGATGTTAAACTATACAAATAAAACTAAACTATACAAAGAAAAGGGTGATGAGAGAAGTGCTGGGGATGTGTGTAAAGCAATAAATATATAAAATATATAAATATATGGTAAATAATTAAACATGTGGAAATATAAAAATAATTATAATGGTGTCAACATAAAACAATCCCATATACATGACTGTTTAAGCAGCGGCACACAGGGAAAGGAAGTGCAATAAATTCATATGATGCGATGGAATTTTCAGGAAGAATAATATAGAAGTCCAGAAGACAGTGAAACTCCAACGTATTTAGGGAAAAAACAGAAAAACAAAGGAAAAATATATCCATTAGTAAAGGCAGAAAGAAGATAAACTCCAAATGGAATGGTACCAACTAATAAATTAATTAATAATAACTCCCAATAGGTGTTCTTTATAAGTAAGAGTAAATGAGTCCCTTCACTTATCAATAAAATACTTGGCCCAGATGAATGGACTAAAATCAAACTTTACTGGGCATAAAAAATGAACATATTAAAACAATGTCATAATAAGCCCAGAGCTAACAAAGAAACTTCCCCTACCCCAGTGGAGCGATGATTTCAACGAAACCCGCAGGGACGTCCACACCGCGGGTACTGGGACCAAACTTAGGCAGACACGAGGAGACACAGGAGCGCGATGGTGAGCGGTCAACGTCTGACAACCCGGCTGGAAACATGCAATCACTGGGCGGAAATCACTGAGAAAGGACTTGCTCCGAAACGCATCAAAGTGATTTGCATCAGCCAGGTGCCCCAATTGAAGACTGCACCCAAACTATAGCTAACATTGCACTCAAGGTCTACATCGCGGGGAATAGAATTGAGCCTGAGAGCCTACACTCCTGAGCGAGGGGTAATGAGACAGTAGAGACAGGTGGGGTAACAATGAGCGGGTTGAGTGGATAAGATAAAGAGGGAGATGAACATGAGACATTAGGAGGAGAGGACTTGGCCCCTGAGAGCTTACACTCCTGAGTGAGGGGTAATGAGACAGTAGAGAGAGGTGGGGTAAAAATGAGCGGGTTGAGTGGATAAAATATAGAGGGAGATGGACTTGAGACATTAGGAGGAGAGGACTTAGCCCCTAAGCGCTTACACTCTAGAGTAATAGGGTAATAGTAGGGTAATATGGGCAAGTGCATGAGGCAGCGTCATTGCATTGATCTGTGTCCTTGGCACAGGACGATTTTGGTTCTGTCCAGTTTCACTTATTGGGTTTCTGTCCTGGTTCAGCTCGTCCTGTTGGCGGGAAAGTTAAACACCATCGCTGGAATAGTCACGGTCTTCTACCTCATGGCGTACGCAGCGATAGACTTGGCATGTCTGGCACTCGAGTGGGCATCGGCTCCAAACTTCCGGTGAGTTTATACGGAACGCGGCCATTTTTTTCTTTGTTGATCGGCATTTGTTTGATATTTGTGGTCTTTGTTTTTGTAGCCCGACGTTCCGGCTCTTCTCCTGGCACACCTGTCTGCTGGGCATCTTCAGCTGCCTGGTGATGATGTTCCTCATCAACCCTGCCTATGCCTCCGGGAGCATTGTCCTTCTCCTACTCCTGCTGGGATCCATTCACTTCAGGAGCAGCAGCAGCAGCTGGGGGTACATCAGCCAGGCCCTGATCTTCCATCAGGTGAGCAACATTGGAACCCACCAGTGGGCATTAGAGAAAGGTCTCCTCTTGCTGTGAAGAGGAGGATGAATCAGATGATGAAGGCACTGGACACATTGGACCGGATTCTCATACCTGATTCTTACGTGATAAGTTCCCTACGCTTTAGATGCCAAGGGACAGGGCCACTGTCGGTGGGGACTGCTGGGACATTTGTCTCGGGCCTGGAGAGAGATGGGGTCTTAGCTCTCCAGCAGCTGGTATATGTGGTATCCTACCACTGCTACTAGATGCTGAGATCTGCATATTAACTGTTAATCATAACTGCTCCTCAATGGTGCTCCACCTACGGGTGGTGCCACATAGGGGGAGGAGCCTTTGGCTGTGTCACAGCCCCAAAAATTTTTGTCTGTGTCCCTCTCCTTTGTAATCGCAGACCCATATTCTCCTTGCACTCCTATCACTAACCAGTCACCTCGCCTTAACCTCTTACCCCTGAGTCAGAGGGAGTCAGAAGCATCATTTCACCTATGTCTGGTTGGGTAGAATGTGTTGCGATCCTGTAGCAGGGATGTGTGTGTATGGGCAGAACACGAGTGTGGAAGAAATCCCATCTGCAAACAAGGGTGAAATGGGACTGAGGTCCAGACCATGTTAAGGAACTCTTGGGAGGCCTAAGAATGGAGGTTGCCAAAGAAAATGACCAAAGCTTGGTAGAAGGTGAAGGAATGAGGCACTAAACATGAAGTGGGAAGATAGACCTAGAGGTCTGGAGTAGGACCCAACATGAAGAATGAAGGTGAGAGGACAATTTAATGAACCCCAAGGTACATACCTCATAAATAGTGAGTAGGTGAACATTTGGGAGTAAAGAGCACCTCATAAATTCTGACCATAGTGAGAGGCAAGGGGACAGGAAGGGGATACACCAGGGAGAATAGGTTTGTGCCACGTGGTTGTGGCCAGTTTTTTCACCTTGAGCCAAACAGTGACCCATTTGGGGCAGTTCCACTATATAGTGGGAATAGAGTTCCAAATACTGAACCACGGCGCCAGCAATGCCAGAGATTCCCAGGAACGGGATGAATAAGTATGAGCAATAAGATGAGATAAGGACAACCCTCGCCACAAGGAAATATGGGAGATGGAAGAATGGAAAAGGTTCAGACACATAAAGAAATATAAATGATAGAGAACTATTTACACTGAATGAATGAAGATGGAGAGGGAATGGGATGAGGATGGGTGAATAATATATACACTGTCATAAATGAAGATGGAGAGGGAATGGGATGAGGATGGGTGAATAATATACATACACCATCATGAATGAAGATGGAGAGGGAATGGGATGAGGATGGGTGAATAATATACACACCATCATGAATGAAGATGGAGAGGGAATGGGTTGAGGATGGGTGAATAATATACACACCATCATGAATGAAGATGGAGAGGGAATGGGATGAGGATGGGTGAATAATATACACACCATCATGAATGAAGATGGAGAGGGAATGGGTTGAGGATGGGTGAATAATATACACACCATCATGAATGAAGATGGAGAGGGAATGGGATGAGGATGGGTGAATAATATACACACCATCATGAATGAAGATGGAGAGGGAATGGGTTGAGGATGGGTGAATAATATACACACCATCATGAATGAAGATGGAGAGGGAATGGGATGAGGATGGGTGAATAATATACACACACCATCATGAATGAAGATGGAGAGGGAATGGGATGAGGATGGGTGAATAATATACATACACCATCATGAATGAAGATGGAGAGGGAATGGGATGAGGATGGGTGAATAATATACATACACCATCATGAATGAAGATGGAGAGGGAATGGGATGAGGATGGGTGAATAATATACATACACCATCATGAATGAAGATGGAGAGGGAATGGGATGAGGATGGGTGAATAATATACATACACCATCATGAATGAAGATGGAGAGGGAATGGGATGAGGATGGGTGAATAATATACATACACCATCATGAATGAAGATGGAGAGGGAATGGGATGAGGATGGGTGAATAATATACACACCCCATCATGAATGAAGATGGAGAGGGAATGGGATGAGGATGGGTGAATAATATACATACACCATCATGAATGAAGATGGAGAGGGAATGGGATGAGGATGGGTGAATAATATACATACACCATCATGAATGAAGATGGAGAGGGAATGGGATGAGGATGGGTGAATAATATACATACACCATCATGAATGAAGATGGAGAGGGAATGGGATGAGGATGGGTGAATAATATACATACACCATCATGAATGAAGATGGAGAGGGAATGGGATGAGGATGGGTGAATAATATACATACACCATCATGAATGAAGATGGAGAGGGAATGGGATGAGGATGGGTGAATAATATACATACACCATCATGAATGAAGATGGAGAGGGAATGGGATGAGGATGGGTGAATAATATACATACACCATCATGAATGAAGATGGAGAGGGAATGGGATGAGGATGGGTGAATAATATACATACACCATCATGAATGAAGATGGAGAGGGAATGGGATGAGGATGGGTGAATAATATACATACACCATCATGAATGAAGATGGAGAGGGAATGGGATGAGGATGGGTGAATAATATACATACACCATCATGAATGAAGATGGAGAGGGAATGGGATGAGGATGGGTGAATAATATACATACACCATCATGAATGAAGATGGAGAGGGAATGGGATGAGGATGGGTGAATAATATACATACACCATCATGAATGAAGATGGAGAGGGAATGGGATGAGGATGGGTGAATAATATACATACACCATCATGAATGAAGATGGAGAGGGAATGGGATGAGGATGGGTGAATAATATACATACACCATCATGAATGAAGATGGAGAGGGAATGGGATGAGGATGGGTGAATAATATACATACACCATCATGAATGAAGATGGAGAGGGAATGGGATGAGGATGGGTGAATAATATACATACACCATCATGAATGAAGATGGAGAGGGAATGGGATGAGGATGGGTGAATAATATACATACACCATCATGAATGAAGATGGAGAGGGAATGGGATGAGGATGGGTGAATAATATACATACACCATCATGAATGAAGATGGAGAGGGAATGGGATGAGGATGGGTGAATAATATACATACACCATCATGAATGAAGATGGAGAGGGAATGGGATGAGGATGGGTGAATAATATACATACACCATCATGAATGAAGATGGAGAGGGAATGGGATGAGGATGGGTGAATAATATACATACACCATCATGAATGAAGATGGAGAGGGAATGGGATGAGGATGGGTGAATAATATACATACACCATCATGAATGAAGATGGAGAGGGAATGGGATGAGGATGGGTGAATAATATACATACACCATCATGAATGAAGATGGAGAGGGAATGGGATGAGGATGGGTGAATAATATACATACACCATCATGAATGAAGATGGAGAGGGAATGGGATGAGGATGGGTGAATAATATACATACACCATCATGAATGAAGATGGAGAGGGAATGGGATGAGGATGGGTGAATAATATACATACACCATCATGAATGAAGATGGAGAGGGAATGGGATGAGGATGGGTGAATAATATACATACACCATCATGAATGAAGATGGAGAGGGAATGGGATGAGGATGGGTGAATAATATACATACACCATCATGAATGAAGATGGAGAGGGAATGGGATGAGGATGGGTGAATAATATACATACACCATCATGAATGAAGATGGAGAGGGAATGGGATGAGGATGGGTGAATAATATACATACACCATCATGAATGAAGATGGAGAGGGAATGGGATGAGGATGGGTGAATAATATACATACACCATCATGAATGAAGATGGAGAGGGAATGGGATGAGGATGGGTGAATAATATACATACACCATCATGAATGAAGATGGAGAGGGAATGGGATGAGGATGGGTGAATAATATACATACACCATCATGAATGAAGATGGAGAGGGAATGGGATGAGGATGGGTGAATAATATACATACACCATCATGAATGAAGATGGAGAGGGAATGGGATGAGGATGGGTGAATAATATACATACACCATCATGAATGAAGATGGAGAGGGAATGGGATGAGGATGGGTGAATAATATACATACACCATCATGAATGAAGATGGAGAGGGAATGGGATGAGGATGGGTGAATAATATACATACACCATCATGAATGAAGATGGAGAGGGAATGGGATGAGGATGGGTGAATAATATACATACACCATCATGAATGAAGATGGAGAGGGAATGGGATGAGGATGGGTGAATAATATACATACACCATCATGAATGAAGATGGAGAGGGAATGGGATGAGGATGGGTGAATAATATACATACACCATCATGAATGAAGATGGAGAGGGAATGGGATGAGGATGGGTGAATAATATACATACACCATCATGAATGAAGATGGAGAGGGAATGGGATGAGGATGGGTGAATAATATACATACACCATCATGAATGAAGATGGAGAGGGAATGGGATGAGGATGGGTGAATAATATACATACACCATCATGAATGAAGATGGAGAGGGAATGGGATGAGGATGGGTGAATAATATACATACACCATCATGAATGAAGATGGAGAGGGAATGGGATGAGGATGGGTGAATAATATACATACACCATCATGAATGAAGATGGAGAGGGAATGGGATGAGGATGGGTGAATAATATACATACACCATCATGAATGAAGATGGAGAGGGAATGGGATGAGGATGGGTGAATAATATACATACACCATCATGAATGAAGATGGAGAGGGAATGGGATGAGGATGGGTGAATAATATACATACACCATCATGAATGAAGATGGAGAGGGAATGGGATGAGGATGGGTGAATAATATACATACACCATCATGAATGAAGATGGAGAGGGAATGGGATGAGGATGGGTGAATAATATACATACACCATCATGAATGAAGATGGAGAGGGAATGGGATGAGGATGGGTGAATAATATACATACACCATCATGAATGAAGATGGAGAGGGAATGGGATGAGGATGGGTGAATAATATACATACACCATCATGAATGAAGATGGAGAGGGAATGGGATGAGGATGGGTGAATAATATACATACACCATCATGAATGAAGATGGAGAGGGAATGGGATGAGGATGGGTGAATAATATACATACACCATCATGAATGAAGATGGAGAGGGAATGGGATGAGGATGGGTGAATAATATACATACACCATCATGAATGAAGATGGAGAGGGAATGGGATGAGGATGGGTGAATAATATACATACACCATCATGAATGAAGATGGAGAGGGAATGGGATGAGGATGGGTGAATAATATACATACACCATCATGAATGAAGATGGAGAGGGAATGGGATGAGGATGGGTGAATAATATACATACACCATCATGAATGAAGATGGAGAGGGAATGGGATGAGGATGGGTGAATAATATACATACACCATCATGAATGAAGATGGAGAGGGAATGGGATGAGGATGGGTGAATAATATACATACACCATCATGAATGAAGATGGAGAGGGAATGGGATGAGGATGGGTGAATAATATACATACACCATCATGAATGAAGATGGAGAGGGAATGGGATGAGGATGGGTGAATAATATACATACACCATCATGAATGAAGATGGAGAGGGAATGGGATGAGGATGGGTGAATAATATACATACACCATCATGAATGAAGATGGAGAGGGAATGGGATGAGGATGGGTGAATAATATACATACACCATCATGAATGAAGATGGAGAGGGAATGGGATGAGGATGGGTGAATAATATACATACACCATCATGAATGAAGATGGAGAGGGAATGGGATGAGGATGGGTGAATAATATACATACACCATCATGAATGAAGATGGAGAGGGAATGGGATGAGGATGGGTGAATAATATACATACACCATCATGAATGAAGATGGAGAGGGAATGGGATGAGGATGGGTGAATAATATACATACACCATCATGAATGAAGATGGAGAGGGAATGGGATGAGGATGGGTGAATAATATACATACACCATCATGAATGAAGATGGAGAGGGAATGGGATGAGGATGGGTGAATAATATACATACACCATCATGAATGAAGATGGAGAGGGAATGGGATGAGGATGGGTGAATAATATACATACACCATCATGAATGAAGATGGAGAGGGAATGGGATGAGGATGGGTGAATAATATACATACACCATCATGAATGAAGATGGAGAGGGAATGGGATGAGGATGGGTGAATAATATACATACACCATCATGAATGAAGATGGAGAGGGAATGGGATGAGGATGGGTGAATAATATACATACACCATCATGAATGAAGATGGAGAGGGAATGGGATGAGGATGGGTGAATAATATACATACACCATCATGAATGAAGATGGAGAGGGAATGGGATGAGGATGGGTGAATAATATACATACACCATCATGAATGAAGATGGAGAGGGAATGGGATGAGGATGGGTGAATAATATACATACACCATCATGAATGAAGATGGAGAGGGAATGGGATGAGGATGGGTGAATAATATACATACACCATCATGAATGAAGATGGAGAGGGAATGGGATGAGGATGGGTGAATAATATACATACACCATCATGAATGAAGATGGAGAGGGAATGGGATGAGGATGGGTGAATAATATACATACACCATCATGAATGAAGATGGAGAGGGAATGGGATGAGGATGGGTGAATAATATACATACACCATCATGAATGAAGATGGAGAGGGAATGGGATGAGGATGGGTGAATAATATACATACACCATCATGAATGAAGATGGAGAGGGAATGGGATGAGGATGGGTGAATAATATACATACACCATCATGAATGAAGATGGAGAGGGAATGGGATGAGGATGGGTGAATAATATACATACACCATCATGAATGAAGATGGAGAGGGAATGGGATGAGGATGGGTGAATAATATACATACACCATCATGAATGAAGATGGAGAGGGAATGGGATGAGGATGGGTGAATAATATACATACACCATCATGAATGAAGATGGAGAGGGAATGGGATGAGGATGGGTGAATAATATACATACACCATCATGAATGAAGATGGAGAGGGAATGGGATGAGGATGGGTGAATAATATACATACACCATCATGAATGAAGATGGAGAGGGAATGGGATGAGGATGGGTGAATAATATACATACACCATCATGAATGAAGATGGAGAGGGAATGGGATGAGGATGGGTGAATAATATACATACACCATCATGAATGAAGATGGAGAGGGAATGGGATGAGGATGGGTGAATAATATACATACACCATCATGAATGAAGATGGAGAGGGAATGGGATGAGGATGGGTGAATAATATACATACACCATCATGAATGAAGATGGAGAGGGAATGGGATGAGGATGGGTGAATAATATACATACACCATCATGAATGAAGATGGAGAGGGAATGGGATGAGGATGGGTGAATAATATACATACACCATCATGAATGAAGATGGAGAGGGAATGGGATGAGGATGGGTGAATAATATACATACACCATCATGAATGAAGATGGAGAGGGAATGGGATGAGGATGGGTGAATAATATACATACACCATCATGAATGAAGATGGAGAGGGAATGGGATGAGGATGGGTGAATAATATACATACACCATCATGAATGAAGATGGAGAGGGAATGGGATGAGGATGGGTGAATAATATACATACACCATCATGAATGAAGATGGAGAGGGAATGGGATGAGGATGGGTGAATAATATACATACACCATCATGAATGAAGATGGAGAGGGAATGGGATGAGGATGGGTGAATAATATACATACACCATCATGAATGAAGATGGAGAGGGAATGGGATGAGGATGGGTGAATAATATACATACACCATCATGAATGAAGATGGAGAGGGAATGGGATGAGGATGGGTGAATAATATACATACACCATCATGAATGAAGATGGAGAGGGAATGGGATGAGGATGGGTGAATAATATACATACACCATCATGAATGAAGATGGAGAGGGAATGGGATGAGGATGGGTGAATAATATACATACACCATCATGAATGAAGATGGAGAGGGAATGGGATGAGGATGGGTGAATAATATACATACACCATCATGAATGAAGATGGAGAGGGAATGGGATGAGGATGGGTGAATAATATACATACACCATCATGAATGAAGATGGAGAGGGAATGGGATGAGGATGGGTGAATAATATACATACACCATCATGAATGAAGATGGAGAGGGAATGGGATGAGGATGGGTGAATAATATACATACACCATCATGAATGAAGATGGAGAGGGAATGGGATGAGGATGGGTGAATAATATACATACACCATCATGAATGAAGATGGAGAGGGAATGGGATGAGGATGGGTGAATAATATACATACACCATCATGAATGAAGATGGAGAGGGAATGGGATGAGGATGGGTGAATAATATACATACACCATCATGAATGAAGATGGAGAGGGAATGGGATGAGGATGGGTGAATAATATACATACACCATCATGAATGAAGATGGAGAGGGAATGGGATGAGGATGGGTGAATAATATACATACACCATCATGAATGAAGATGGAGAGGGAATGGGATGAGGATGGGTGAATAATATACATACACCATCATGAATGAAGATGGAGAGGGAATGGGATGAGGATGGGTGAATAATATACATACACCATCATGAATGAAGATGGAGAGGGAATGGGATGAGGATGGGTGAATAATATACATACACCATCATGAATGAAGATGGAGAGGGAATGGGATGAGGATGGGTGAATAATATACATACACCATCATGAATGAAGATGGAGAGGGAATGGGATGAGGATGGGTGAATAATATACATACACCATCATGAATGAAGATGGAGAGGGAATGGGATGAGGATGGGTGAATAATATACATACACCATCATGAATGAAGATGGAGAGGGAATGGGATGAGGATGGGTGAATAATATACATACACCATCATGAATGAAGATGGAGAGGGAATGGGATGAGGATGGGTGAATAATATACATACACCATCATGAATGAAGATGGAGAGGGAATGGGATGAGGATGGGTGAATAATATACATACACCATCATGAATGAAGATGGAGAGGGAATGGGATGAGGATGGGTGAATAATATACATACACCATCATGAATGAAGATGGAGAGGGAATGGGATGAGGATGGGTGAATAATATACATACACCATCATGAATGAAGATGGAGAGGGAATGGGATGAGGATGGGTGAATAATATACATACACCATCATGAATGAAGATGGAGAGGGAATGGGATGAGGATGGGTGAATAATATACATACACCATCATGAATGAAGATGGAGAGGGAATGGGATGAGGATGGGTGAATAATATACATACACCATCATGAATGAAGATGGAGAGGGAATGGGATGAGGATGGGTGAATAATATACATACACCATCATGAATGAAGATGGAGAGGGAATGGGATGAGGATGGGTGAATAATATACATACACCATCATGAATGAAGATGGAGAGGGAATGGGATGAGGATGGGTGAATAATATACATACACCATCATGAATGAAGATGGAGAGGGAATGGGATGAGGATGGGTGAATAATATACATACACCATCATGAATGAAGATGGAGAGGGAATGGGATGAGGATGGGTGAATAATATACATACACCATCATGAATGAAGATGGAGAGGGAATGGGATGAGGATGGGTGAATAATATACATACACCATCATGAATGAAGATGGAGAGGGAATGGGATGAGGATGGGTGAATAATATACATACACCATCATGAATGAAGATGGAGAGGGAATGGGATGAGGATGGGTGAATAATATACATACACCATCATGAATGAAGATGGAGAGGGAATGGGATGAGGATGGGTGAATAATATACATACACCATCATGAATGAAGATGGAGAGGGAATGGGATGAGGATGGGTGAATAATATACATACACCATCATGAATGAAGATGGAGAGGGAATGGGATGAGGATGGGTGAATAATATACATACACCATCATGAATGAAGATGGAGAGGGAATGGGATGAGGATGGGTGAATAATATACATACACCATCATGAATGAAGATGGAGAGGGAATGGGATGAGGATGGGTGAATAATATACATACACCATCATGAATGAAGATGGAGAGGGAATGGGATGAGGATGGGTGAATAATATACATACACCATCATGAATGAAGATGGAGAGGGAATGGGATGAGGATGGGTGAATAATATACATACACCATCATGAATGAAGATGGAGAGGGAATGGGATGAGGATGGGTGAATAATATACATACACCATCATGAATGAAGATGGAGAGGGAATGGGATGAGGATGGGTGAATAATATACATACACCATCATGAATGAAGATGGAGAGGGAATGGGATGAGGATGGGTGAATAATATACATACACCATCATGAATGAAGATGGAGAGGGAATGGGATGAGGATGGGTGAATAATATACATACACCATCATGAATGAAGATGGAGAGGGAATGGGATGAGGATGGGTGAATAATATACATACACCATCATGAATGCAATAACAGAATGTGCGGCAATGTGCTGCTATTCTGGCTTTAAAAAAAAACAGTCACGCTTGTGTAATATATGGTCATAAATGTGTTTTAAAAACAACTGATGCTTACATTTACATTTACCTTTACATATTAATAACGTTTAATAATGTGTGGGGCTGTGTTTAAACTTGAAAAACTGCCTATTCATTAATTAATACTAATAACAAAATGATACTACTGGATTTCTGTGTGCAACAAGGCTGCCAAATTCAGGAAAATGGTTTGTTAATCATAGCAACCATTGAATTGGTGATTTGCGATGATTCACAGGGGCAAAGCAGTGATTCACACTTCCTGATCCTCATTTTACGATTGTGTTGTGTAAGAAGCAGTAGCAAATCACTGCAGGTTTCATAGAGATGTCAGGAGAACGCTGGGACAGCACAAGTACCTTCACAGTGGAATTGCTTGCTTATTATTATTGTTTTTTTATAAGGCGCCTCAAGATGTCCGCAGCGCCGTACAAAATACAGGCTGGGGAGCTAGAGTTACAGAAATTCAGGCTACTACAGAGGGGATCCTGATGTTTGAGATTTGCCACCCAGTAAAGAATGGAATAATGGACCAACCAAAAAGGGACAAGTGTGTTTAATCTTAGACCTCCACATTAATACTGTTGGTGAAGAAATTAGACTTTGTTTCGTTTACAAACTTATCTATGACAGAATTGTATGTGGGATACACAGCACCACTTGTCGCAAATAGGCCTTTTGACATGGTACCAATTTAGGAATGTTTTCAGTGTTAAAGTGCAGTTGGGAATCCTTAAATTCTGAAAAGAAACGCCACTTCATACCGGCAACTGCATCCCGTATTAGAGACCTGTTACACACACCTGTACATGCAGGTCCGGATTCACAGTTACGTAGTTTTCATCTTACGTACGTTGTTTTAACAATTGAGCTACTTATTTACGCTATCTACGTACCATTTCTGTACGTAGATTGCGTAAGCACAGTACAGAAATGGTACGTAGATAGCGTAAATAAGGTACTATGAATGAGCAGTAGCTCAATTCTTAACACAACGTACGTAAGATGAAAACTACATAACTGTGAATCCGGACCGCAGAGAGGAGTCACTCAAGAAATGTTATACAAAGTGGCCTAAAATTCATTGTGACCCTCTAAGACTAACATCTTAGGGGCTGATTCAGAGATGCGATTGCGAAAAGATCGCAAATATACGCACCTTAGCTAAGATCTTAGCAGGTTCCAGCCCCCTGCAAAACCAGACACTCCCCTTGCAAACAGCGGTGGATCTTAAACTTAGACCACCATTGAATTGCCTTAACTATACGCTGTCATTTGGGATCTTAACTGACGTGGGAGCGTTCATTTAAGATCCTAAGTGTCAGCCCGCGCCCACTTTCCCTCATTTCCCTGCCTCCCCCCGCCCATTTCCATGCAAATCCTTAAGATCTTAAAGATTCGCGGCACTTAAGATCTTAAGTGCTTGCGTGCGATTCAAAGGTACGCTCTTAGCGAACTTACGCTCCTAACCGCTACGTTAACGGCGTTGCACTATTACTACGCATGCGCAGTTTTGCGAATTTTCTAGGATCTTAAATATACGCACCTAAGTGCCGTGGAAATCGCATCTCTGAATCAGGCCCTTAATGCTCAAAAGGAAGTCATTTATTAGACAAATGTACAACATATTTTCAATTTAGTTTGGTTCCATTCACATATCTCTATACCCATTAAAAAGTGGCCCCAGATGAAAACTGATTTTAATAAGTTAACAGTTGAGCATAAAACACTGCTCTATTCACAACTGTGTACAGAAATATGTAAAAAATATTCAAAAAAAACACAAACTCTGAAGCGACCACATAAACGTTTTGTACAAGATTACAGCAACTATTTACTGCCTATAAGCATAAAAACATTTGCACATTTGGAATCAAGAGATTTGCTAGATCAGAGGCTCTCAGCCAGTGGTACTATTGGTGGGAGCAGAGCCATGGTCAGCTGGTACTCACATTAGGCAGGATCAACACTTAAGTAAGTTCTTGAAATTAGTTACTCCTGGGCTAAACCATGTTGATTGCAGGGGAGTCATATTTCACCTGTTGCAAACAGTATTAGAGTTGAGAGGTGATGTTTCCTATCCCAAGTCTAAATAACAATGTGATAGTAACACTGGTCAGTATCTGTGTGCAGTAATTCAAAGATATATCCCTGCATGCAAAGAATACAATTAACTTGGCTCCCCCTGCAATCAACATGGTTTAGCCCAGGAGTAACTAAGTTCAAGCACTTACCTAAGTCTGGATCCAGCCCATTGAGGTCAGGTAGTACTGTCTTCTGTCAGTTACTCCATAGTTTATGGAGAGGCATACGGCTGCATTTCTCTGTCAAATATTGTCTTGTAAAGTAGCAAGGGCTTCTATTATATATATTAACTGTAACACACACATAGGATGGTTTATATTACTGAATATACTACCAGCAAAGAGGTAGGGTTTAAACCGCATTTTATGATTTTAGCTATTATTGGTTTAATGATCTATAGCTATACCTGTGACTACCTCTGAGAGGCCATTGTTATAATCACTTTACAGAAATTACCCAGTACCATAGTGGTAAACAGGTGCTTACAGATACAAGATGGCCGTGAATTCATTGTAAACTGCAGCAACTATCATAAAATCTGCTAATTTCGACTTGATTGGTCAAAGATAATTGCTATTTGATTTCTATAGGTTATTCTATTTGTGCAACATTTTAGCAAAATCACTCTCATTGGTTTGTGTATCCATATAGGTTAATATGCAATAAAAGTAGATGCTTATGTGCATAAGTCTATATGTTTTCTTCACTAGACATGGAGATTACATTAACTGATGTTTGGCAAAGCTCCTTCTGTTTGTGAATGAGGGATGCAATCCATATTTATGACAGGAGAGTTTGTACTTCCAGATAACTGATATATATGCAATGACATTGGGGAATATTTCCTTCCGCTCCACAATGAACCTTGAGAAAATAATCTGTATTCATGTGAATATCTTTCCAGAAGCAGATGTAAAAATAAGTGTCTGTTTAATATTTAGGAGCAGATTTCTGTGCTTGCTAGTCAATATAACTGAAAATATGGTTTTATTCCTACCTTGGTATATAAAATAAAGTAAATTGTCAATATAGAAATTGCTATTGACAAATCTATTTCTGGTAATGGCAGTTATGTTGATATCAGATTGATCTTAAAAACTCCCCTTTTATAGACATTATAACAATAGATTGAGGCCAAATAATGGCAGTTTCCTGCCCACGGGGTAAAAACACATATAAAAGCTGATGATGAGTTCAGAGCAAATCAGAAACAAGAGTACATTTGCTCCTGGGAAACTTATGCTAAAATGCAAGCGATGGAGGCGAATGTCTATTTCTTTTGCATGCAGAGTAATACTGGCTGCATAAAACTCACAGATATCAGACTGATTCATGGTTGTATGGTCATATACAATTGATGTAAGACGGATTCCAGAAATACCCTTTAAAGATGGAGGAGGGAGGTGTTTACCCTATTGGGGGTGGATTCAGAGCTCAGTGCATGTACTTCACACACGGAGGTCTGTCAGTCTGCAGGGAACAGAGGCGTGAAACTCTTAAGCAGAGGCACACTGCCATAAAGTGGCCTTTAGTGTCTTGTGCGGTTCAGTGGTCCGTGCATGTGGAAGGCTTTAAACCCACCCACAATTTAAATGCTTCAATCATCCAACTTACAGAGTTTAGGTGTGCGGCGCCTTGTCGGACGGATCTCCGTTGATCTGCGAGGAAAGGCTTAAAAACCCACTCCCAGTGTTGCAGAACATCTGGCATGTGCCTAGTCTGATATTATACTGTCTTACGCAATCAGCGTGTGTAAAGCTGGGGACACACTGGAATAAAGAAAACGATGTTTCCATAATAAAAGGATATACTGACGATTATGTGCGCTCCTGCAGCTGTACACACTGGAACAATTTCACCCTGGATCACTCCTAGATGGCCTTTCTACCATGGTCCAGCGTTGTCCCGGATAACTCGGCAGCAGAGGCATAACTAGGGCAGTATTGCCAACTCTTAATAGTTCCCATAGATGCCTGCAGGGGGCGGGGCCAGTTGGGTAAGTAGATTGCCTCCGTGTGGACTGTAAAGACTGCATTGAGTAGTTTAGTTAGAAAGAGGCGGCCTAATGCTGTCCTGGGGAGTGTTTAGGCAGAATGGGGGGGGGAGGGCAGAGGAAGGTGGGGAGGATTTTAGCTATTATTGGTTTAATGATCTATAGCTATACCTGTGACTACCTCTGAGAGGCCATTGTTATAATCACTTTACAGAAATTACCCAGTACCATAGTGGTAAACAGGTGCTTTCAGATACAAGATGGCCGTGAATTCATTGTAAACTGCAGCAACTATCAGAAAATCTGCTAATTTGTACTTGATTGGTCAAAGATAATTGCTATTTGATTTCTATAGGTTATTCTATTTGTGCAACATTTTAGCAAAATCACTCTCATTGGTTTGTGTATCCATATAGGTTAATATGCAATAAAAGTAGATGCTTATGTGCATAAGTCTATATGTTTTCTTCACTAGACATGGAGATTACATTAACTGATGTTTGGCAAAGCTCCTTCTGTTTGTGAATGAGGGATGCAATCCATATTTATGACAGGAGAGTTTGTACTTCCAGATAACTGATATATATGCAATGACATTGGGGAATATTTCCTTCCGCTCCACAATGAACCTTGAGAAAATAATCTGTATTCATGTGAATATCTTTCCAGAAGCAGATGTAAAAATAAGTGTCTGTTTAATATTTAGGAGCAGATTTCTGTGCTTGCTAGTCAATATAACTGAAAATATGGTTTTATTCCTACCTTGGTATATAAAATAAAGTAAATTGTCAATATAGAAATTGCTATTGACAAATCTATTTCTGGTAATGGCAGTTATGTTGATATCAGATTGATCTTAAAAACTCCCCTTTTATAGACATTATAATAGTAGATTGAGGCCAAATAATGGCAGTTTCCTGCCCACGGGGTAAAAACACATATAAAAGCTGATGATGAGTTCAGAGCAAATCAAGAAACAAGAGTACATTTGCTCCTGGGAAACTTATGCTAAAATGCAAGCGATGGAGGCGAATGTCTATTTCTTTTGCATGCAGAGTAATACTGGCTGCATAAAACTCACAGATATCAGACTGATTCATGGTTGTATGGTTGTATACAATTGATGTAAGACGGATTCCAGAAATACCCTTTAAAGATGGAGGAGGGAGGTGTTTACCCTATTGGGGCCGGATTCAGAGCTCAGTGCATGTACTTCACACACGGAGGTCTGTCAGTCTGCAGGGAACAGAGGCGTGAAACTCTTAAGCAGAGGCACACTGCCATAAAGTGGCCTTTAGTGTCTTGTGTGGTTCAGTGGTCCGTGCATGTGGAAGCCTTTAAACCAACCCACAATGTAAATGCTTCAATCATCCAACTTACAGAGTTTAGGTGGGCGGAGGGTGTGGAGAAGGGGACCAGAGAAGTAGCTGCAGATACATGTGTGTCTGCACCTACGGATCACACACGCAGGCGCATGCGTAGTAGCTTGAATCGTAAAATTAGGCTCGAGTGTTAAAAATTACAGGGTTGTGAATCCGGTCCTGAGTTTCAATGGAATTTACATTTTAAATATACAGTGTGGCAAAAAAGGTAGTTTGCAACAGGTGAGTAAGATATAGGGGTCTATTTACCTATGAGTTCATTTTTTAATGAACGATGCTGATCCAGGCTCGCTTCTCCTCGCAGAGAGCCTGGCACCATCGTTCATTAAATTTACTATTATTCACCCTACCTGCGAGGTCCCGCGATGATGTCTCTGCTCATTGCAGGACATTTCATTAATATGAAGTGTGAATGAAGTCCTGCGCATGGGCAGAGGCTCTGTTTCCTCACTTAGAAATTTCAGGTTCAGATATGAAAAAACACTGCGCATGCACTCAGTTCACTAGGCAAAGCACTAGGCACATAAGAGAGTAGCAGATCCCAGACTGGCAAAGACAGAGCTGTAACCGGCAGAGAGGAAGTGACAGGGTTGGATATATATAGGGGCAGCAAGTGTGTGATTGGTGTACGTCTGGCAGGTCCCCTGAATGAGGAGGCGCTACCAAAGGACTGGAGAAGTGTCCAATACAGACTTCCCACGTGGAGCGAGCGCCCGAGAGAGACGCGGCGCCCACGTGGCTGGTTGCTATGATGCCGTCGCTAAGGGAGCCGTCGGCCGGGAGAGCAGAGCGCGCCAGAACAGGGAAGCAGGAGACCGGAGGATCGGTGCCAGAGTAGGACGGACGGCGGGTGATGAGAGGTAAGGGACAGAGATAGCAGGCTCCCAGAGGAACGTGGAGAGAGCCCTGACAGTGGGGGCTGGCACTGGCTGGTACTTGCTGATGGCGGGCAGAGGGAGCAGGATCCCGGCAGGTCCTAACAGTGGGTTAGGATAAGGATTAGGAAGAGGATTGGGGTTAGATTAATACTTACCACTTGCTGCTGCCTGTTCATCTTGGGGGACGATTGATTACTTTACCTCAGCAAGGCAGAAGCAATCGATTTTTCAGGCACTTTGAAAAAGGGCTGTTTGAACCGGAGACCCACACCCGTTAGAGCTGGGGAGGAGATCTTAAATAGCTAGTTTGTGCTATGGGCGGGACAACCAACATTAGCTTAGTGGCCAACGATAAGAAAGGGAATGCTATATGCACATATGCTATGTGCCTGTTTTCAGTGCTTATAAAAACTAATCATTATTTTAAAAAAATAATCCTGTTAGATACCTTTTATTTGAGGCTGCAAGTCCACCCAAAGACAAAAAACAGTATTGAGACAGAGGTGGTTTACAGAAATTATATGTAATAAAATGATTTTATAAAGTAAGTCACTCACAATGGGTAGTTTTATTAATATCTTATAGGATGCAGACATTTACGTGCTCAACAACATAACAAAATAATATTTCTGGCCTTCTCTAACAGTGCGGCCTATGTCACAATAAATAGATTATACATTTATTTCTTTGGAACCATAATCAGAATTTTTAAATGATAAATTCAGCAAAGTCTTTCTTTTCATGAGCAGAAATATTACAAACTGAGAAGCATAATGAACATCTATGAGGGGTGCTGAAAATGTAAATAATAAAAAAAAAGGTAACAAATTGTACAAATGACTAAATAATCATTATATTTTATGACCGTTTTAGAACTACTTAACAAGGAGTCAGAATCAGATAAGTGTTTAAAGGTTAATATAGCATGAAATACTCCACAAGGTCTGCATTAACAGTCTGCATTAGCTTCTCGTCTAAAGAGCTAACACTCTTATTCCCAGATCACCAAGGGAACAGTCATAAAAAATAAACAATAATGATAAATATTAGTTACAATAAATGTCAAAAGAGGGATGGGGGAAAGGGGGAGACCCAGTTGCACTAGTTATATTGGGCTGGATCCAGACTTAAGTAAGTGCTTGAACTTAGTTACTCCTGGGCTAAACCATGTTGATTGCAGGGGAGTCATATTTCATCTGTTGCAAACAGTATTAGAGTTGAGAGGTGATGTTTCCTATCCCAAGTCTAAATAACAGTGTGATAGTAAAGCTGGTCAGTATCTGTGTGCAGTAAGCAATTCAAAGATATATCCCTACATGCAAAGAATACAATTAACTTGACTCCCCCTGCAATCAACATGGTTTAGCCCAAGAGTGACTAAGTACAAGCACTTACTTCAGTCTGGATCCAGGCCATTAACTCAAAAAATGATCCAAATATATGTGGAAGATTAATTCACACTGCCCTATATAGTAGGGGTGCTATCTCCGGAGCAACTGAGTACTGAGCAAAAGGAGAAAGGGGGGGGGGATAACTCTTTCTTTAAATGAGATGCACTGTGTGAACTCAAAGTGACAACAAAGAGAACAAATGTGATATTACTTATATGGTTCTATAAAATAATAACAAGAACCCAAAGCTGTGAATTGTGTGATACACATGCAGGTAATAAAGCATATGAACAGACCCAGTGTGTCAAATGAAATTCATGCAATTCCATATATGAAGCATATAAACAGACCCAGTGTGTCAGATTTAAATTCATACAATCTTGTATATAAATATTGAAGATATTGCAATTGGGCATAAAAATTGATCATATAAGTTCAGAAACAAAAGTATATAACGTATGGCAGATAGCCCAATGATGATGAAACATGAGTATTGCAATAAAGAGCTAAAACATCCATAGACACACTAGGAACACTATAAAAACCCTTATAGCGACGCAACTCATGTCTGCTAGCAGGACATCCCAGTGCTAATGAAAGTTCTATTGTCATTGGGTTCTATTTATACCCTTGGCCAGCTTGGGAAACGTTCCCACGCTGGTCAAAGGTTAGCTAGCAAGACATGAGTTGCATCGCTCTGAAAGGATGTTAAGGACTGGCCCTATCTTTTATTATGTATCTAGGGGAGCCATTACTATGTTGTGTTTGGCACAGGATAACAGGGCATGCTGGCACTTGTGGTTCTCCAAGCACCAGCATGCCTGGCATCCTTGGGCATGCTGGTGCTTGTAGCAGTACAAGCATCAGCATGCCCTGACGCTTTTAAATTCACAAAACCTGGTAAATTCATTTGGACCCGGCATTTCCCCCAGGAAAAACCTGGGTTTTCACCGGGGGTGATGTGAAAGAGTTATAAGTGTCTGTCACAGTGCACTAGTAACTGATGCCTGAAATGTTTGTAAGACAAAAGTAAAAAAGTTATCTTTTGATTTCCTCCAAATCATTGCAATAGCGAAATTCATGCGCCAAGAACCTTTTCACCAATCTCTAAGGAGTTTGAAACAAGTTATGTAACACATATCCAATCTCCAATATCCTCACGTTACAAACGTATGGAGTGAATGACTTTGGAGCATTGCATACTATCTCGCGGCTGGATAAACTGCTCGATTAACATCACCAGGTTTCCCATAACTTTCTTTCTCTCCAAGACTGTCTGAACTGTAGTTATTTCTCTGCATGTGTCTCGAACATCGTGTGGTATTACCACAATTGAAATTGGATTTGTGTCTGCAAGTGTACCATTGCTATTAGCTATTCATTTATTGAACTTATCACATTAAACTCTGGATTTTAATAAATATTTTTTATCACCAAAAACCAGTGTATTAATTCAGCCAATGTGGGTCTTACTTTAAGTTTAACTAGCCAAAATATTTTTAATACCATCTAATACAGTACTGTTGTTTGTATTCTCTATAAGTCCAGGATACTGATGGCAGATGCCACGCCCCAATCTATATCGAACCATTGCATTAGCATTTAATCTTCTGAATGCAATGCTAAAGGTATGGGAAAGCTAAACATTGAGGGTCACCTGTCATTCTTCTTTAACTGACCTGGATTTAAGGGGTAAGCATTTTTTTTCCTTTCAACTGTAGGGGGAAGGAGGATTGGGTTTATTGCACCATGGGATATTTTTACTAGAGTTATTTTTATTGTTGAACTATTTGTTTTTTATTTTACTGAAAACTGTAGGAGGTGATGGAGGGGGAGGTGAAGCAGGAGGTGAAGGTGGTGGAGGTGAAGGAG
>WWET01001026.1:54860-70216 GCA_011038615.1 Limnodynastes dumerilii
GATAACTAGGATGCAATGTGTATTGTATAGCAATGACTAGGATGCAATGTGTATTATATGGTGATAACCAGGATACAATGTGTATTGTATGGTGATAACTAGGATGCAATGTGTATTCTATGGTGATAACTACGATGCAATATGTATTATTTGGTAATGACTAGGATGCAATGTGTATTATATTGTGATAACTAGGATGCAATGTGTACTATATGGTGATAAGTAGGATGCAATGTGTATTGTATGGTGATAACTAGGGTGCAATGTGTATTGTATGGTGATAACTAGGGTGCAGTGTGTATGGTATAGCAATAGCTAGGATATAGTCTGTATTGTATGGCGGTAACTAGGATGAAGTTGCTATTATCTTAAGTGGTCCTTATTGTATGGTGATCAGTAGTATGTTCTCTGCCTTGTATATATGTCAGTAGGATAATCACTGTAATTATATATATGGGTCACTGTAACTGAGAATTAATAGTATAACACTCTTTTCACACTGATCTGTTCAAACAGTCTGTGGGTGTCACAAATGATACACAGTTTATTTGCAAGTTTCATTGATACAAGCATCCGCCGGCCATGACTTTTTGACCACACCCATTGACTATGTGGTGGGCCCCCGTAAAAATTAGTAGATGTCCCCCATCTCTCCATACCGGATTGCAGTTTTTGCAACGTTTCTTGCTGTTCTTTCTTCTGGCTGAATTTTCCAGCTCATTGTGGCATACTGGCTTCCTGGGTCATATAACCTTAGTCTGTGAGCTGGCACTAGATGTGCCAAGGTGCAAACATAGAAAATTCTGCACTATACAAGTATCAGACTGAAAATTGTATAGTGTGTGTGCTGGACCGGGTTGTGAGCAGGGAGTTCACTAAAGCTATTTCAAACACAAGAATCAGACATAAATTGACAAAAACATTCAGCAAGTTCTCTCATAAAAAGATAAAATAAAACTGAAACCAAATTTGGATGGTGTGCCATAATGGTACTTTGTTTCTTTATTTTAGGTATTTTTGATGAAAGGCCGGTGCTTGGGATTTTACTAAATAATTCTTTAGAGATCTCCTTAGTTTCAGGTAAAACATTTGATTCTTTTCTTTTTTTTTTTAAGGAATGTAAAGGCATTTGCTTTTGTAAAGCCTTATGAATTTTTTTTCTGAAAATTTTGACCTTTGCTCTGGTCTTTCCTTGTCTTTGTGTTTTTTTAATACCTTCTGTTCGGACTAGGTAACAGAGCATATGTACATAATATTATTTCTCAAAAATAGATCTGCACAGCCACAGGGGATTGTGTGAGTAAATCACTTTGTTTTAGCAGCGGCTATTACATAATGCTGCTGAATACGTGCTTTATTGCCATTATCTCTGAATCTTGGTCGTGTGCACCCTCTATTCAGCAAGACTGATTAACAGAAATATATTGATACCAATGTTTTTGAGCAAGGCATTCACCAAACCAAATGTATTTGGAACGCGTTCCTCAGGTTAATTGAAGACACCTCAACATTTCTCTAAAGAGAATGTTACCCATAGCAACTAATCAATTTCTTGTTATTTATCATGTACATTTCAGAAAGTTAAAGGTTGGTTGCTATGGGCAACAGTTCTACATGAATTGATATACATGGGAATATCCTCACTCTGTAACACGAGGATGTTGGCCATATATCAAGGCATGCAAAAGAAATTGAGAAACAGATTAAGAAGGGGAAAAACATATAGGATAAAAACCTGTTTGCTGGACCAATCCTATTAGCTCATCCCAACTATCAGGCAGCGTCTACAAAAATTGTGATGTGATGAAATATTGAATACATAATATAATTAGGTTTGATACAGGAGAGCAAAATGTAAATATAATAATTATATTCTGCAGTTTGTAAACCAGCAATTCAATATATTCTGAACGTAAGGAACAAACAAAAGACTGAACTATAACTTTCTTTGAAAGGACAGCCAGGCAAGTAAGGTGGTATGGACTGGTACACAGCACCTTTAAAAAAAAAAACTATTTGTTAATACACAATACCACCTTACCAGTCCAGCTGCACTGAACATAAGGAGCACCCAGCAAAAAGATGATTTGGAAATTCTTTATAAAGGGTAGATACATTTTTCTACCAGTATAATGTCATTATGAAATTGAATTACTTTCTTGTAAACGTAAGTCATTTATACAAATGCCGCAACTTATCGCAAGAATAAAATGACAATGCTACAACAGTTCGTTGTAGCATTATGTCTATTTATTAGTTGTGTCTAATTCCTTCAGTTGCATAGTGTAAAATTACAAATGTGTGAACTGGCAGCACCACCATTTTGTGAGTGACAGCAATCTCATTCCATGATAGCAGAGGCTAACTAGGGTTAGTTTTATATGGCACGTGCCCTAGGTGCCTACGGACAGTCAAGTTAAAATGATAGCGATAATTATATTTGTATTCTTTTTTTTAAATGGTATAATAAAGGGTGATGGCGCATATTTTTATGTCGTGGGCTCCATCAACCCCAGTTACACCACTGCATAATAGTGCTTAATCTGCAGATAACCAAAGGAAGTGATGGTATACCATTTCTGTACTGAGTAATTGGCACATATTAAGCAATACATTGCTATTTTAACTTTTATGGACATGTTAAAAGGTTTGTCTATTATAGCCTTTTATATAGTTAAAATATTTGTTTTTATATTTAAAAACTCATACATTGTCTTGGATATCCTGCACTTTACACAGAACACATCATGTTCTAACACTCTCAGCAACTTATAGGTACAGACCCTGATACAAAGCACATCACACTCTGCCCTGATACTATGCCAGCATCATATATGTAAACACGGATACCCACATTACACTCACCACACTGTGATCTGATACAATGTCAGTCTCATATATGCACAGTTCCTGATACCCAGCACATTACAGTAATCACACTCTGCCCTACCAATATACCAACCTCATACACGTACAGTCACTGATACCCATTGGTAAGCTGTGTACACACTGGCCGGATTTAAAACAATCAGATGATTTAAAACTATTGCAGTCCAGATTAAAAAAAAAAGGATTAGCCCCATGATGCTGCCACAAACACTACAGTATATTTGCTGGCAAATCTGTGTTCTTCTGTCCCACAAACCCCTCTGCGGACCTAAAGCATGAAGTGAAAGTAGACTCGTTTGAAGAACTGCTGACATAAAGACATTGTTGATTTTGCAAATAAGACTGTCCTCACAATCCAATCAAGCGACCAGATATCTGCTGAAACTGTTATTTATCGCGCTAAGACTTCCGACACAGAAACCGGAGCCTCCATCTTCAGCACGCCGGGTTCCATTGCCCTCCGACTCGTGCTCTTGCTGCTCAGCTTGTCCTCACGGCCCGTTGTGGAGACGTCCTCACGGGCATAAAGACTACTGTTTGCGGCGTCCTCTGGGGTATGGAAAGTCTTTGGGCCTGATCCAGCGCTACGAAAATTCGCACGACGGGCGAATGCGTATGTTCGACCGCGCGAATAAACATACATGCCCCTAACACTCCCATAGTAAAGTACCTGCTTACGACGCCTATACCCTACACTGGGTACGACCGTCGGCCGTACGAAAATTCGCACAAAATACGCTGAGCGTACGGGCTTAGCACGCCCATACTGTACAATTTAAATGGCTATCCCCGCCTCCCTGTAGTAAAACGGGCGCCCAGCCGACCATCGTAAAAAAAATACGCCCCGCGAGCGAACGAATTTTTTACCGAATTTTCGCTTACGATGATCGTACGCTCGCTTGCGGTCGTTGCTCTGGATCAGGCCCTTTGTCTCGATTCCTAGGCTCTCTGTTGTTCATTATTTAATGTTTTTTAATAATTACATTTTTTAACCCAGTAAAGTTTGTTTCAATTAATTCACTTTTGGGTTTTCTATTTATAAGGGTGATTAAGGGGTCTCCCCGCCCTGTAATTGGTGATTCTTTAACCAGAAACATCTTTTATATAGGAGCTTTTATCCCATGCTATTATTTATCTTAAAGGTACATGAGGAATATTTATGATTTATACTCTAATACTTACCCATTGTGTTTTTTCTTCTATTCCTGCTATATCCTTCTGGAGTAACTATTTATCTCAAGAGAACAACATCTCAGTCCACCTCTGAATTGCAACAGACTGATTGCTTTTTCCTGTGTGCCGCTGCTATATACTTTTAATTAAGTTATTTGGACATTATTGAACATTATAAATCACATTTTTTATATCTCAGCGCTGTTCCCTATCACTATCTTTTGTTTTTTATACATGTTATTTTTAAGTACTGGGACTCCTTTAAGATAGAGGGCTGCTGCTGGATTCATTTTAGCGTTTTTAAGGTGGTACATTTGTATTTTGATATGTATTACATATGTAATACTAATTACATATGTATTACATATCTTTGTCCCTACATGCAGAAAAGTAAATGACTTTGCACCCCTCTCAAGTAACCTGGTTTCTCCAGCTGTATACATGCATCAGTTTCTGCAGTGACACACTCCTTAACTCTTTTTATAGAAGCTTTAGTAAATCTGTGTGCTGGAGATCCAGCTTTTATAGCTGCACTAGTTTTGTGGGTTGGCACCAACTTAGCCAAAGTCCTGGCTTTCTCCAAACGATTCCACCCGAGAAAATGATGACCCTACAAACAACTGTTT
The DNA here is from genome assembly GCA_011038615.1 of Limnodynastes dumerilii. Lineage (NCBI taxonomy): Eukaryota > Metazoa > Chordata > Amphibia > Anura > Limnodynastidae > Limnodynastes > Limnodynastes dumerilii. Next base: position 59,549 of record WWET01001026.1, read on the forward strand.
GTTTCCTCTTAAACAACTTTAATGAAGGATATGAACGTTTTCCTTTTATTACACGTTACAAAGCTGTAAAGGTTAAAGCAATTTGTGTTCTACAGCCTTGAAGCTACAGAAATGGAATCTTAATATGTCCTTATCTTCTCAGTCTATGGAAATGCATTCATGTTTCCCAATTTTCAACAAGGACAGAGGAATGGTATCAAGGCATAAAAATAAAGGGGGCCTGGAGGGTGCTCAAGCTTCTAATTTCACAGAGTCCAGCATGGCTTGTGCGTCTTTATATTCATCTGTCTCTTCCAACTCTTTCTCATTTTCCTGAAACAAGAACAGATGTGGTCAATTTAAACATGGAAGCCATACAGTCACATTGGTCACTATGACAATTAAAGTGTGGTGATCGATTGTATTTATGTCATGTATTAAGTCAGAACAGGCTGGATCATCCCGCTGGAGTACACCAGCTCAGGACCCTTTTGTAGTTATTAAAATCTCTTGATTGCTCATCACATAGAAAGTTCAAACAGAAAATAGTGTGTAAAGAGAGAAATACTGGAATAATGTATCCACCCTCGCCGTATTTATACATTATTAGGGGTCTCTGAGGCTGAAGCACACAACCCATAAAATAAATGACATCAGCAAGTCTGTTTCTGTAATGATAAATACATTCCTCTAGCTTACCACAACAAGAGCAGAATCCAAACTAGTAATATAAATCTGTGATGGGACTTAGTAAAAATAAACAAATAAAAAAAAAAATGATTCCGTACAATCCCTACCAGTTTGTGACCTAATCTATATAAATTAGCGGTGTCTACAGCATACTTGCAATGCAACCAAGATCAAGTTGACCTAATGAGGAGAAATACTTGAGCACTTGCTTTCACCAGAGACTTGGTTGCATCTATTTCCTAGAATAGATTGTCTTTCCTGAGTAGTGGCTGGGACAACAGTGTCACTGTATAGATTTTCACAGACCCGAGTAAATCTCTGCTGGTGAATCATAGAGTGTACCTTTGCCTTGAAGCCAGAAAGAGGGACACCAGAAGTGTCTACATATCCCAGCAGGGTGGGTTCACCAAGATAAGATCTACTTACTAGGAGCTGTGTAAGATCTGCATGTGCTGCTTCTAGTCTGCGGTGGCAGTCTGGGATCATCATGTGAGACTCCTGCAATACTTCCTTCTGCAATGCAAAAGTCAAGAGAACATTCTTTATAATACATATTACATGTTAAGCTTGATATCAGTTATTCCTAATTCGGTTTTTATTGAATGCCTACTGAACAGTCAACTTATGTTTCTGTATAAATCACATTTTTATCACTATAACCTTACCAGAGACACATACCATCGGGTTTTCCTTTTACTGGATCAACACAGAAAATAGAAACAACTGAACTTGATGGATTTGTTTTGTTTCATATTTTAGCCAAGGGTAGAAAGCCATAATCTTATTTACAGCATTTCACAGAGAAATTTCTATTAATAAACAGCTGAGACTGTGTTGATGTGATCTTCTTTAAGACTGAGTGCCGCTGACTTTGTACGATATGTGTATGGCAGAGATGCTATCTGTTAGACTACACTCCCGAGCAGCTTATAATCTGTTCCCAATTACTAGAGTGCCGCAGAAAGTTGATATACATATATACACATACATATATACATACATACATACATACATATATAACAAATGTATTATAACTACAAACATTGAGGTAAATAACTTGAAGGACAGGTATCAAATGGGTTTAGGCATGAACACGTCAAGAACAAACAAACAGTAGGTCATCTCATTATTATATTCGGGTGTGGGGCTCTGGTCCGAACGGCTGATTTGAGAACTGGCTGGGATTTCGATTGCATATGCCTCAATGAGCCTGACCCTAACCCTCCTTCCCCTGCAGCCTGACCCTAACCCTTCATCTCCCGCAGCCTGACCCTAACCTTCTCTCTCCCGCAGCCTGACCCTAACCATCCATCTCCTGCAGCCTGACCCTAACCCTCCATCTCCCGCAGCCTGACCCTAACCCTCCCTCCCCTGCAGCCTGACCCTAACCCTCCATCTCCTGCAGCTCTACCCTGACCCTCCCTCCCCTGCAGCCTGATCCTAACCCTCCATCTCCCGCAGCCTGACCCTAACTCTCCTTTCCCTGCAGCCTGACCCTAACCCTCCCTCTTTTGCAGCCTGACCCTAACCATCCCTTCCCTACAACCTGACCCTAATCCTCCCTACCCCGCACAGAGATAGTTTACATATGGCGATATCAGCGGCGTAAGGATATCGAACGGCATACTCGCCCATTTAAAAAAAATAAAATGTAAACTCTGCGTGATTAGAAATAGGGACATCCGAAAAGGAACTTTCGGATGTCACAATTTTGGTAAGCAGATATTACAAGAACTTGAGTGGAGCCAAACCTCTGATCCCAATCTGGTCATGTCTTTAGATGCGGAAAATGCCTTTGACATGATCACTCGGGATCACCTCTTTGAGGTATTACAAAAATTCGGATTCCCACCTGTATTTATTCATGCCAGATCCACACTATATTTGGGGTCTACAACTCGGATAAGTAGCAATGGGTATATATCTGCCCCCTTACCTATACAGTGTGGCACTCGTCAGGGGTGCCCACTCTCCCCTTTTTTGTTCGCAGCGGCTTTGGAACCACAAAATTCAGCATTTAAAGGAATAAAGGTTGGCAGTAAGGAGATCACATTATCACTCTTTGCTGATGATATGTTTTTGTTTATTTCACAGCCACAAACATCCTTACCAACGATTATAGACATTAACACACAATTTGCTTTATTTGCAGGTTATCGTGTAAATTTTCAGAAATCAGAAATTATGCCTCTAAAAGAGAAGATAAAATATGTAGCATGTCATATATTACAAACCAGTTTCAGATGACTTATCATAAGCTGAAGTACCTGGGAATCTTCCTAACCCCTAATTTACAAACTATCTATAAAACACATTTTAAACCTGATTTGCAGAAAATTGCGACGTTAGTGGAGGATTGGCAATGCCTTAACTTGTCTCTATTGGGCAGAATTGCTGTTATTAAGAGCGTCATATTTCCTAAGTTGTCGTGTATTTTGCAAATACTACCGTTTCTAATGTCAAAATATGATGTTAATTTTTGCAATGGGCTCTTCCGCAAATTTATTTGGAATGGAAAACGTCCAAAGATTTCAATCTCTAGGATGAGACTTCTCAGGGATACGGGTGGTACGGGCCAGCCTGATATTATTACATTCGCACATATGGTTCAACTTAGGTATATAGCAGACTGGTTTCTGGGAAAAGATGTATATACTAACCCATCTTTAGAGGAAGAAAGCTTTCGTCCATTCTCCCCGGCAGCTTTATTATTGCGCATTCCCCCTCGCCTCCTTAACCATATCTTGTTTCATGATAATTACCACTGTTGGATCTATACCAATAAAAAATATGATGGAAGCCCTATATGTCCAATTCCAATTTTCTTTCAGGTTTAGAGAATCACTGGTTCGTAAAATGGAAATAAAAGGGTATCAAAATTACTAATGATATTTTTGCTCCAGGGGGGCAAATATTTACATTCCAATCTCTTAAGGAAAAGTTTGGCCTTTCTAACAATCAGTTCTATATGTATTTACAAGTCAGACATTTTGCCCAGACATTATCTAGACCTTCCCCCGCACATGATAGGACTGACCAATTGATGCAGCTACTCCATTTCATCACGAATAATAAATATAGAACTAAATATTTGCAAAAAGATTTACTTTGTAGGGATTTGCAAGGGTCTTGGCATCCTCTGGTACAAAGGTGGCAGGTTAACTTACCAGAGGTCCCTGACTCAAAATTCTTAAATCTGCTAGATTAATAGAGCCTATATTTCTCAGAATAGCACGATTAACAGGGTCTATATTTCTCAAAATAGGAGACATGAAATGGACAATTCTTTCCCAGATATCTGTCCCAAATGTAAGGGGACACCAGTTAATTTTATCCATGCAATGTGGGAATGTGAAAAAATTAAGAAATTTAGCTGTTTTCATAAATTCCTTTTTTTCTTCATCTGTTACAGCAGACCCAAAAGCTATGCTATCTGCTAATTTTTCTAACTGGGATTTGGGGGATGATAAAAATTAAGTTATTTCCCTGGTCACGATAATAGTGACGGTTGCCAAGAGTCATATACTAGACAATTGGATTAAGAGGTCATCGCCCTCTCTAGGAGAGGTTAAATCTTTACTTCTACAATTGATACGTTTCCTGATGTAGAGAAGGAAGTGGTGCGATTCCATGCAAAGTGGGGAAGGTTTATAGATTTATTGGAGGCTACTACACAAACCTATATTTATAAAATCTTTCAGAATACTACATGGTACCTATATAGGAATATTGAATTGGAAGATTTATTTCTATAATTGGTTGTTACAGAACTGGGTTACACATCTGTCTAATTGCCTGATGACCTAGACACTTAAGGTGTAGACTAAAGGGAGCACTTAATTCTGCTTTTATGGCTTAACAGAGTGAGAGGATGGGACACTCGTTTTTTGTTTCCTTTTCTTTTTTTCTTATCCTTTTCTTTTTTTTTTTTTGTGTTTGTTGGAATGTATTTATGTCCATGTGTTATATCAATGTATGTGGATCATTGCTTTTAAATCCAATAACTAGATGTGTCACAATTCAATAATGGTCACAGCTGGAATGGTTCATTGTCTATACCTGAAAATAGTTATCCCTTTTTTTTCTGTACTTATTTATTTGAAAAAAAAAAAAAAAAAAAAAAGGTTGTTAATGAAAAAAAAAAAAAAAAAAAGACTGGCATCAGGGATTTTCAAGTTCATGCAATGGCTGCATGGGAAAACAACACAAATCTGCTGTATTGTGGGAACTGCATAGGGCACAGGTCTAGTAGGGCTAAATGCGGTGCAGGAGGCAAGTCAGACTTCAAAACCTTATCAATTCAAATTTAATTTGGCCCTTAGGCCTGGACTCTGAGGCAACCCCCAAAAAGGTGAATATCATCACCTGTCTCCCCATATATTATATCGTGGAAAGTGATTTTAAGAAAAATTCTGAAACTATAAATGGTTTTCTTCACAGTTCGTCCAAAAGCAATTGAGGAACAGCAGCCAATGAGAGCACATAGAGAGACAAAGCAGACGCTTGCCTTGTCATTCACTGAGATTCCACCTCTGCTTCAGAAAGTTTACTTAATATAAACGCTTTCCCCTGTTTGTCTGCGGAGCGCCTCAACCCAGGATGGGATCAGCTGCTACTAGAAAAACCGCCTGGATCTCGTGGATAATAAAGAAATACTGTGCGGAGATAATATCACATGGAGATAATTACTGCATGAAAAAAAGTGTTATTGAGTATATTGATCATGTTGCGAGGTCCCGGCAGGAGGTTTTAAGTGAAAGAGAAAGGTAAAGAAAATGAAAAGCAGAAAACAGCAGGTTTGTATTTTGATGCTTATCATGCATAAAAAGTTATTACTTATCGCTGCATTTCATCTTAGCACAGATGATATTCTCCCCATGCAGCTGGGAGGAAAATTACTAAACTGGAACCCCACTGAATGTGAACATTTTTCCTGCCTACATATTTCCTAAATGTTGTCTTGTGCAAATCCTTATGTTAAGGGCAAGAAATACTAGTAGTTTACCATCTTTCTTTTCCGCTATAATCACTGGCTGCATTAAAGCCTATACTGCAGAGTAATGAAAGGAGATGAGAGGTGTACATGTGTCACTACCTGCTTCCGTTCCTGTATTGCAGAGACCTGTGGTAATTGCTTGTGCTATGAATATATGACGATGCTGGGATTTCATCAGAACAGAACAGTGCTTAAAAAATACCGATTGCCATGTCAAAAAGAACTGGGAGCTGACGTCCAGATTCACATGAAACTCGCCCACTGAAACTACTGTAACATGCTGAATGTTTTAGGGTCAGCATGTAAGTGCTTAGTGGCTGCCAGGGCCGGTCCCCTTTGGATATGCACCTCCAGTCCAGCATCATCAACCAGACAGTGCACATCACAGTGGAGAAAAAAGGTGTTTATAACAAAAACCTGGCTCTACATTCTACCACAACTTGTTTAGCCCTCTTATACAAGAAGTATAATCGCACACATGGGCCTGGATCCAAACTTAGTATTCAGACAGATGTCTAAAGTATAGGATATTCCTGAAAGTTCAGAAGACTCTATGCAGATTGTGCTGGATGAGAGTCACAGAAATGCATTGCCGAAACACCTAAACAGGCCTCATACAATATCAACCACGGTACCCTAACTAATTAGTAATTAAATGTACTCAGCCAGTAACCACAATAAAGTTTTTAGAAGATATTATTCATACATATCTCCAACACTAATCACTAATGTCAGCATACAATCAGCTTAAACAGGGAAATCACCTAGTGGTGAGGCACTTCACAATCAATGACTTCTCCGTGTTGAACCCATTTCAAGGTAGCTATAGTCTATGCAATAAGAAAAATGTGGTGTAGATATAGCGGCTTACAACTAAAGATGCCAATAAAAGCATGACATTAATTAGTTACAGACCTTATTTGGAGAGGTCAAGCAACTGTTCTGCCATTTATCATGTAAATGATGCCATATGTGCAATATGAGAGAGTTTTCATTTCCCCAACATTTCAAGTCCATATTAACACTATGTTATGGTCTTTCAATGACCGCTAGATGCCTCAATCTTATAAAGAATCAAATGAAGATGTTACCCATAACAACCAATCAGATTCCAGCTCATTTATCTATTACATTCTGAAAATGTATAGAAAGTATCTGCTGTAGGCAACACCTTAATTTGAACTTTTTAGAATGTTTGTTAAATCTATGTCTTTAGTGAATTATAATTACAAAGAAAAACCATATTTATTTAATATTATTATTCCATACCTGTTTTTTAATGTCATATTCATCGCCTCCTTCACGTTGCATCCGCTCGATCTTCTCTTCCTGTTGTTTGGCTTCTTTTTGATACATGACTTTTTCCTTGGCTAATCTGTGTATGACATACGAGATCATTCAAGGTTATAAGATTTCAAGCCAAAGCAACGTGTGGGAAAAGCAAAAAGGTTTAATACAGTTTTTTTTATTTTTTAGGAGGCAACAAAGCTGAACTACATTATATTCTAAAATACTTCAAACCACAATCATTGATATTATTGCACAGATGTATCTAGAAATTCATTATTATCCTGGCCGTAAACTAATTGGCATTATACATACTATATAGATTAAAGTATATTGCAAGTATCTCACACAGAAACACACGTCCACCACCAATTATTTGCCTGCCCAATGACTCATTGGGCCGGATTCAAAACTAAGAACGTCACCCGACTCCCACTTTTGCTTGCAAAGTCAGGTGATTTCCAGCAGTGCGATGGAGTGCGCTGTGGAGGAAGATGCGTATGCAGTCAGACGAATGCAGATTCGTGCAGAGATTTTAAGGCAGGGTCCTGGGTTCACTCTCCTCTCACGTGCAGACCAATACCCCTTTCATACCAAGCCATCGACCCGGGAATAACCCAGGTCGGCTGTTGGTGTGAAAGGGTCAACCCAGGTCAACAGACCCTGGTCAACACCAGAGTTATCCCGGGTCAGGTTAACCCGTTTTGCGGTGTGAACGGGGGAACCCGGGTTATTCAACCCAGGTTCCATAAAAAGTATGTATGTAAAAAGGGTTATTCCCGGGATGTAGCTGTGGTCTAACAGCTTCAAGACGGCTAAAAGCCGTGTTGATTGATCCAGGGTTAACCTGGGTTTTTGGTCTGAAAGGGGTATTACAGACCTCTTCATGTACAGATTGTGTGGAGCTCAGAATCAGGTGCATTTAAGTAAGATATTTCATTAAAAGTAAGATTGCGTAAGAAATGCCATTCCTGGGTGGATCAAGAACCAATGCTACTAAGTACATACCAAACTGTGCATTGGACTGCAGGCAGCATTACTAACAGACCTGTTTTATTCCCAGGGAAAGATTAGCTTCAGTATATCCGGAGGGTCAATCCCCATTACATGCAAAATAATAAAAGGGATATTAAGTTCTAGATGTCTGGAAGCAGCAGCTATTTTGGATGCTTTAAGGGGTGTGCATATATATGTGTGTGTATGTATATATATATATATATGTGTGTGTGTGTGTGTGTGTGTGTGTGTAACAGACATTTAAACGTTTTATGTTAGATAGAATGGTACAGTCTGTTACTGGGTAATGGCAGTGTTGCTGGACATTCTCTATCCTGTGTGTATGTTAGATAGAATGGTACAGTCTGTTACTGGGTAATGTCAGTGTTGCGGGACATTCTCTATCCTGTGTGTATGTTACAGATAGAATGGTACAGTCTGTTACTGGTAATGGTAGTGTTGCTGGGACATTCTCAATCCTGTGTGTATGTTACATATAAAATGGTATAGTCTGTTACTGGGTAATGGCAGTGTTGATGTTACATTCTCTATCCTGTGTGTATGTTACAGATAGAATGGTATAGTGTGTTACTGGGTAATGGCTGTGTGTATGTTACAGATAGAATGGTATAGTCAGTTACTGGGTAATCGGAGTGTTGCTGGGGCATTCTCTATCCTGTGTGTATGTTACAGATAGAATGGTATAGTCTGTTACTGGTAATGGCAGTGTTGCTGGGACATTCTCTATCCTGTGTGTATGTGACAGATAGAATGGTATAGTCTGTTACTAGGTAATGGCAGTGTTGCTGGGGCATTCTCTATCCTGTGTGTATGTTACAGATAGAATGGTATAGTATAGACTATACCCCCCTCGCCGCCTTTCAGCCACCTGTTTGCATTTACCTATAAATTGATCTGAACCAGACATATTTTATAAGAAAAATTATATATACTCATACATCCTTTGACACATTGATATTGCTCCAACACTTCAGTTAAGGAAGAATATGTACCTTTTAAATACACAATATATAGTCAGACATATATTGTAAATCTGCCTAGCTCACCGGTCCTCCTCCTGAAACACCATACTAGAAGTTCCACATTCCCTACAGTGCCCAAGAACTACCAGGAAAGAGACATGCAACAGTCGCAGTCTGGAAGTTGTTAGGAACACGCAACACTCACAGAGGTAAATGATTATGTGTATAGGAGGAACAGTTAAGGCAGGTTGTGCTAGAGGTCAGGTCATTTTTTAAGGGCAGAAGAATGGAGAACATTGGTTGATATCATCAGAACTTAAGACAGGATCAAGAGTTTGAAAATAAGAAAACAGGTAGAAAGTTCCACCTTGGAAAAACCATACTGGATTTCAGTGGGAGAGTCAAATCAATGTTATGGTTTACATACAGAGAGAATGCTTTGTTTATTGGACACAGATACTAACCAGCTTTACTTTTAAAACGGTCATTTACACTTGGGCTAAACATCATCTCTCAACAGCTTACAACAGATAAAATTTGCCAAACTGGCAATTCAACATGGTCTAAAGGTGCAAATTTGAACACGTTAATTTTATTGTTACCAATTACAACTTATGCTTACGATTGAGGGGGACTGGACAAATAGGTGATTTCACAGAAATGACACCATAGTGTAGCGATAACACAATAGGTATTATTAACGTAACATTACTTTAACAATACTGTCCAGATCCTGCCAAATGGGTCAAGTAGCCCTTCTTCCTCACAAGGTCAACATCAAGATGACTAAATACACAGCAGACAAGGTTTCATTGCATTCCAAGACCACAACGAGGAAAAGGAAGACAAAATGAATAGATTCATGTTTCAGAGATCATGAAGACATGGCTACTGGCAGGTAAAATGACCTGACACATCTGGAAGACCATTTGAGAAAGAATTATTTTATGCCCTATTAAATCAGTCAAGTTTCTCCTATAACTGTTTGATCACTGGAGTTTTATGCATCCTTAAATATGACAAAGACATTTGAGAGGAATAAGGAAAATGTGAAATGATGGAATGACCCCTTTACTACCTGCAAATCCTGTTATATTGGAGAAACGAAAGACCATTAAACAAACATGGAAGAACACCAAGTTTAGTTTACGCATAATCCGCAGAGAGACCACAGCCAAGCACACACAATTTAGAATTTGTCTGCTCAAAGTTGAAAAACATTTTGGGATGTTAAAAAGATTAACAATTTAAGATTAAACTTGAAGCAAAAAAATACAAATACTAAAAAAGTATGAAGTGTCTGACCTCAATGTAAGAAAGCATGACGTTTACATGTAAAATGAGTATTATTTATCAATTTTTTGCGTAAATGTTCCTTTCCGGAATTCCATGGAAAACCATTAGTATACCTAGCTTTTGCAGAGGGAAAATTATCTGATATGGCCAAATATGTAAATGCTACATGAGATGCCCCTAGTTATTTTTCAGAAAAAACTACACTCAAGCCTCATTTATGGAGGGGCATCTCTGGAAGTTCTTACTGACCCATTCCTTTTCAGAAATACCGCCAATTCCACCACAGGAAAGGTGAGTAACCTCTCTAGGGTTAGGGTCAGGCTGCGGGGAAGAGAGGGCTAGATTCAAGCTGCAGGGGAGGGAGGGTTAGGGTCAGGCTGCAGGGAAGGGACAGTTAGGGTCAGGCTGCGGGAGATGGAGGGTTAGGGTCAGGCTGTGGGA
>WWET01001026.1:78312-90629 GCA_011038615.1 Limnodynastes dumerilii
TGGTGTCCTCGGGAGGATGCACAGTGCCAAACACTGCACTAATTGTCAAGGCCAATAACCTTGCTCTAACTGTAGCACACTTATTAAGCAAGTCCCAAATGCTTTTGATAGACTGTAGACAGGATAAAAAGGATATTCTTCTTGTCCCCCTCACACAAAGCAGAGATGCTATAGTTGCTGCATAGACAGCTTTTCCCCCCACACTCTGCCATGGAAGACTATAGCTGGGTACACACTGGAGCTCAGACATCTTCCTGCTGTGTGCTGTCCACGATGTTGTAGAATCCCCTGAAATAGCATTACATTTTGATTTTTTGAACAGGCTGATATTTTGTGATCAGCAATGTCCCTTTGTCTGGAGAAACCTCACTGTGTACTGACACAAGGTCTTCCCTGCAACACTTCGCAATCATACGGCTGCTTTGGGCCATGCTTGTGGGCAGGCATATGTTTGCAGCAAAGGTTTATGGAAACAGTTGGCAAAAGATCCACCGAGAGATTGAGAGAAGCGTGTATGGGGCATCGCTTCTAAAGGTCAGGGCTTTAGAAGCATGGCTGCTGTTGTGAGAAAACTCTTCAGTGTGTATTCTATTTTGGCTCACAGTGTGTGAAGGTAGGAAATCATCCTTAAAGACGTCATAAGTTTCACACTTCCGCTGGGTCAGCAGAGATCAAAAGTACATCACGTGTTCCCAGTTTAGTTCATTCCGTTACTGGTGCAGAACATGCAGTGATGCATGCTGAGTTTTCCTTGCACCTCTCTGAACATGGATACTCTAGTATTGCTCAGTGTTCTCCAACAATTATAAAACCCCTAATTGTCTTTGAATTTTATTTCTGTTTTTAATTAAGAGTGTGCTTTTCATTATAAACTCCCAAAAGAAAAAAAGAAAACATCAGATCTATTCAATACTTTACAGTTTTACCCCAATACTGACTCTCAAAAAAAAAAAAAATCTAAATATATGCAAGATAGCTAAGGAGAGTCTCTATTTCCACACATAGGGACAGATTTACGAAGCTGTGGGTTTGGAAAAGTGGAGATGTTGAACATAGCAACCAATCAGATTCTAGCTCTCACTTTCCTATTACATACTAGAGAATGTCAGCTAGAATCTGATTGGTTGCTATGGGCAACATCTCCACTTTTCCAAACGCGCAGCTTAGTAAATCTGGCCCTCTATGTGGAAATAGCTATTCTGTATATATATTGTGTAATGATTAATGTGTAAATATGCTTGATCAAGCATCAGTTGTACAGGTGAAATAAAAGTTTTTGGTTTACTTATTAGTTCTCCAGTTCATTAGTCCTCATTTGATGTAATAATTTATTATGGAACCCAAGAGACTGGCAACAGACTTCATGAATAGCTTAAGGAATAGTCTCATACCTCAATTCTAGTAGCACAAACGCCCAAAATTGTTTGACAAAAGTTCTATTTCGGAATATAAATGTAGGGTAAAAATTTACTAAATGAATGGACTGTAGTCCACCCGTCAAGCTGTCCACCAGGTGTAACAACACGATTCCCATTCACTATATTAAGCTAATGTACAAAAGTCTTACTATACCTCAGATAAGCACTATCCATACCAGCAACATTTACTTACTGCTATGGCTACTGAAAGAAGCTCTGGTTGATACTATGCATCCCAATGATTAAGATGATGGATACTGAATTAGTTCATTTCTTTGCAGCCTTATTCCCTAGAATGAATCAAACTTCTTACCAATGAACTGAATTTGTTAAGTGGGTTCTAGCTTATTCTCCATTTATTATCTGGTCCTCTCTCTCTCTCTCTCTCTCAAGCTCTAACATTGAAGGATGGATTTTGATATTGAATTTAGGCTAATTTTTCTGTAATCTTTCCAGTGTGAGTAAAATGATTTCTATTCTAGATAGGCCAAAACAAAAGTTATATAAGAGATCTAAAACATACTATGATTAAATTACATGAGCGTAAACCAAAGCATAATGGACTGGCACCTCCTAAATTCTGTATGGGGGTACACCTCCCCTCGCTCGTATGGGCGTTACCTAGGCAGACCCAACCTTAAGATTTCCGCACTGTCCCCATGAAAAATGTACATAAGGGTTTGCTGCACAATTTTCATCCCTTCCCCTTCCCATGGAAAGAAAACGCTTCTGTTTCCGGCTCTGCATCACCCCACATCCTCTGGACCCAGGATTCCCTCCAGGCACTGCAGTGCTGGCACAGATCTAACTGATGAGATACGTTATAAAGTGCAATAAATACAAAATGAAGTAACACTTAATAATGTGCTGAACTGGAAATAATTTAATGAAAATGAAAGAATACTAATACAAAACTACAATCTACTAGGAAAGTATTATTACACACCAATTTTAATTACCCGTACATCCATACACCACTTTGTATGACTTATAGAAAACCCCCTTATCACCTTTCCCTAGTCAGTGTCCATTTCTCTGGGCTACTCAGAAAAGCCTGCATGGTGTAATGGAAGGAAGCAGAAGGTAATCCTTGCATTCTAAATCAGAGATAATATGAACTGCCCTGGTCTTTTAAGAGTGCAATTGATAATAGATGACGCATGGCTTTGTTATTTATGAAAACTACACAACATATCAATAAAAAGCACATATTAAGTTTAAGATTGCTGTAATCCTGCAAACTAAATAAATGAATAATTGTAAAAAGATGGTGAGCATGCGAGGACACAAAGAAAAACAAGAATGGAGTAGGAGGGGCAAAAACTAATGAGTGCATGTTGGAAGGTATTAGATGAGGGAGTGTCAGAGGATGAAACACTAAATAAATACTGCATTCCATATATGCACCAATCTATTGATAACATTTTGGATTCATTTTTATTTATTTATTTATTTATTAAAAGCTGGGCACACACTTACCCAATTTCTGCTCAATTCAGTCTCTAACCGCCCAGTTTGTCAGACACTGGATAAGTGTGTATTCTTACATGACCACTCGTAACATTCAACCCTGGCTGTAGCAAATGATATTTTAAACTGTTTAATAACCTGACTGCGAATCACAAGACTAATTTACAAGTGTGTACACTCCCATGGCTGCTTTGTCTAATTCTTCTCTGGATTCTGAAGTCACACAGCACCGCCTCTGAGGACAATCTGGCAAAGGTTAGATGAGTATCGGAAGATGCAGGTCAGAAGTCTGCCATAAAATTGCACCAGAGAAGATCATAGATTTAGTGTTGTTTATGTAACCTTGGTCTGCTGTAGGATTGTTTTAAACAGTTTGGTCTGAAGTTGGATGAAAAGAGCATTGGACAACTGTGTACCCAGCTTTAGATAAAGTAAAATCACTTCAGGATTTATGTCAAGATGTTAAGGTGCAGAACAAGCAAAGGCTCTGATTCACACCTAAGAAGGTGCGTAAGTGGTTCTTAGGTCCATAATTGGCCGATCAGTGTGACTACGCTATCTACGTGACCCTTAGGCAAATACGTGAATTTCGTTCGGTCTTTAAAGACAGCCTCTGGGGAATATTAGGTAAAGTGAGTGGGGGGAGGGACCTTTTTAAACACCAAAAACCCAGGAAATTCCCAGGTCAGACCCTTTCACATCACCAATGAATTTCCCGGGTCTGCCCTGTCTAGCAACTGTCAATCATTGTAGAAATGAGCTTTTATTGGCTGCTTCACACATGTGCTTTTACAGTGAATGTCATTATTTTATGAACTTGAAATGAATGCAGAAACAGCAACATTAATTTTGACATTAAGTATTGATTAAAAAAAGGAAAAACCTTTTAAGATTTTATCTGCTTTATTAGTTTTTTTTTAAAAGAACAGTGAATTGAAAAATGTAAATTCATACCTCTGATCCAGAGTCTCCTTAAATGGACACTAATATTGATAGAAAGGCAATATGTGTATAGAAATGTATAGGCAAATAGGTGTAATGAAGCAGGCTACACAATTACATAGCTTACGTATCTGGGTTGTTTGCACTATATGTAATTGTTGAATTTTAAGACTTTTTAATGTTTACTGATCTAAAAAAAAATCCTGGGAGCTGAGGTGACATGATTGGGAATACTGGAAGTTGGAGACACATGATGGGGATTGTGGCAACTGGAGACACATGATTGGGGATATTGGGAGCTGGAGAGACATGATAGCGGATACTGGGGAGGCTGGAGACATACGAATGGGGAATTACTGGGAGTTGGAGAAAAACTGCATACATTTTTCTTGTGGCCCACACAATCTTATCAGGTGATCAGACAAATAATTGCTGTAGTTAGTGTCCAGGATCAATTTTTCAAACAGCAAATAAATAAACGCTCTGGAACGATTATTTGGTCTTTTAACGTGTTTGATTTATATTGGGAGCAATCTCCTGATATTTTAAGGGAGGCAAGTATGCCTTTAAAGCTGTCAGAGCAGCATAGTACATAGAGTAGGAGTGTCGTGGTCACCCCCCCCCCCCTTCTGTTAGGATTATTGGTCCTAGCAGGAGAGGTGTATGGTGCCGATAACGGGCGGGAAATAATCCCGTTTATCGGGACATGCCCTGCTGAGATTGATAATCGCCCCAGTGTATGTCCAGCTTAACATTTTTTGGCCAAATTTGGGCTTAGAGTTTTACATGCAATGGTTCCTATGCTCAACAGCCAAGAAACTGAAAGGCTCAGGGGCATCACAAAAGGATCACAGAGACACCCAAACAAAGAAAATATGGTGACTGCTGAGAAAGTAACAAGGGGCGATGATACAGTCATAACATGGAAAATTGTTTTAAAAAATAAATCATGGAAAAATGGTAAATTAATGAGAGTATGAGGCAATTGCCAACAGTAACGGATTCATTTTAAAACTTGAAATTTAAGATATAAATGTAATTTATTCTGGACTTGTATTTCAACAGAAAAACCTATGGATGGTAAAAGGAGACTGGGTTTCTCTCTGCTGGTACAGGCTGGATTATCACCTTTAGAGAGGAAATAAAATGTTTTCTTTCAACAAAAAATGTCAATATATGCTGCCCATAGGTCCCAATGTAAAATTCTTTAATCAAGGCTTGTAGATTTGTAATTATGGTATGTCAGCTACATTTAAACAGGAGTGTTAAAAGATTGTTAAAGTTAAACTAACACAATTGCAATGTGAATTGTCTTAGTCTTATTCTAATCTACTGTTGTCACTTTCGTTTAGCCGGAAGTTAACAGCGGGACAGTGTCAGCGCGGTATTTGTATGGCCCTAGCGCTCTCTATTCACTTTAAATTGAAAACCATTATTAGTTTCAAATGGATAGAAAGACACATATTAAAGGATGTTTTATGCAATTAAAGACTAACTTATGGACAAGTCAGGAACACCAAAATACCAGGTCAAAATTCCACACATGCTGCCTGACATAAAACTGATTTAGTAAATCAATCAACTGTCCTAAAAACGTATCCATGATAATGGAAAATTCTAAAATTATGATAAGAATTTGTAATAATTCTAAATTGAATTTTTTTTATCCCATTGGACTCCAGAGAATCAGACATGTAGGAATCTGCAATCACAGGTGTACAATTCATAAATCTGTGCAAGCAAACACCATGAAAAGACGCCTGCTTAGGGCAGATCTTACATTTTCCACCGCCTGTGAATCCACAACGAGCTTTCAAGTTCTAAGGTCTGCAATTATGTTCCTGAAAAGCACATGCACCAGGAAGCAGTAACTACTGTCACTTCTCAACATAGTTTCCCTTTAACCACACACTTTCTCACAACGTCAACACCAGGACTGCATGGCCGCTGAACGCTTTCTTAGGATATGTAGAGACCACTGGAAAATCTGTTTCAGATTATTCTGCACAATATTTGGCCTTCTTTGAACGCTCGCACCCATAAACGTCCACAATGCCTTCTGCGCATGTTTCACTGAACTGACAATGTAATGGGTCTGAGTTGGCCGGATGTGTTGATGGGTGTTAAACCAAGCCGATGGAGAAAACGTATAATAGCGAGCTGCTCTTGGAATGTAAACATCACCATTTTTAGTGTCTAAAATGTTCCTACCGGCCGGTGGTGCCACTATAAAACTGGATGGTGCTGCCATCTGTCTCGCACAACAGTAAAGAATGCCCATATCATACCCCAAGTTCTACCTGTTCCCATTCTCAAGAAGAAAAAAAAATAAAAAATATACCACAAAATGCACTTTGAATGCACCTCAAAAAAATGTTGGTCTATACTGTGTATTTTAATACAAATTTATGCCCAATTGCAGTCAAAACCCAAAAAACTCAGAAATCAGATGTTAGGATCCCCACCCTAAAATGTATTATTAATAATAATAACAATAATAATAATATGGAATTCATAATGGTTTTTAGGTATACTCATATTTAATCAGAATTTCTTTCAATACTACTTATTGTAATACTTTACCAGGAGTATCAATAACAGGTTGAGCTTATAACAAAAGAAACACCCTCATTAAAACATCTGAAGTTCTTTGTTTGCCTTTCACTCAGTATACTCATAACATCTGGGGCCAGTTTTACTAAAGGGAGAGTTAAATCGCCAGTAAAAATCGCCACACATTGCTGGAGTTTCCCAGAGATTTTTATTTATTTTTTTAAACTTGCCAGATTTAGTAAAGGGCGCGTTTCACCAGCAATTTTGAAACTGGCGTTGTCTGGCTATTTTTTTAAAATACATTTTTATTAACAACAGAGCATGGTACACATACATTGTCAGATCAATACATCAAATACACATCTTATATATATGCTTTTTACCACTACAATAGTGCAAGGTACAACTTAATCACTTATAACTCCCAATGTACAGAAATATATTAAGAAGGGATGTAGGGGCCTTCTTAAGTGTTGCTAAGATAACTTTGTCTGGCTATTTTAATTGCAGCCAGTTTGTCTTAAACTCGCTGTAGTTTGGCACGATTTGTATTAAAATGGTGTTTTAATGTCGAAATAACGTTTTCTTTTAAACTTGTCAGTGTTTGGTCGAAAATAGTGAGAGTTCATGTCACAGACCTTATTTCACTGCTGGTCACTTCCTGATTGCTTGCTTGCTTTCATTTTGATGAGGTTAGCTGAAATTGTCAGTGAGCCAAAACTTTGTTTGCAGGCACTTATATATTCTGCTGGTAAAACATTAGGCAAAATGATTACTTTCTGACCAATTGCTAGCGATTTGAGCAAACACACCATCTTTTTTTCTCTGGTGAGTTTTGGTCCATTTTCTAGTGATTTTAAAACTCGCCCTTTAGTAAATCCAGCAATTCATATGTTCTGACATGGAAAAAGAATAACCAGAGAGATCTAAACTACGGCGAGTTTGAAAACCAATCATCTCCAGCAAGTTCAAACTCCCTGGTAAATACAAGCAAACTCCTACGAGTTTAATAAACACAACCCCAGGTATATTTTCTGGATTTACTGGAGGAACTTTTTCTCATTGACTGCCCATAAGACACCTCCGGGTCCTTTATACATTTATTTCTTTGCATTTTTTCTACAGAGATTTTACGTGGACTCTTTTGTTACCCTTTTCTGCACTTGCACGGATGCCTATCTCATTTATAGCATTCATCACATTTTTTCTCTTTGTTGTCTCACCAGTTTATGAGTGATATTTGTTGGGTGCTTTGATGTATTATGGATATATAAAGCTTTTTCTTTTTCACTCCATTATGATTCCTTGTCTATTTATCTCATCCCACCAGTGCTGGCTTCAGGTCCATACATGAACCTTTTTTTGAGATAGAGAGATAGATAGATAGATAGATAGATAGATAGATAGATAGATAGATAGATAGATAGATAGATAGATAGATAGAGACACAGATTAGATAGATAATAGATAGATAGATAAAGACACAGTCCAATATACCGTCACTCCTCCAATCTTCCAATACTACTTATGGTGCTCTTCAGAAATAATCAATAGAATATACAGAAAGAATGAAGTCACTCATAAGATTCTTGCAAATAAAAAAAGCCTTCCCGGCTTGTTGTTTTAATCCACCGATGTTTCAATCAGCTCAGTGATTTTTATCAAGGCATCCAACAACACAACATAATACAAATTATAATACATAATATATTATTATATTACATACATTGACTTCATCCTTTGTGTATGTGTATGTGTATATATATAATATTAAGCACTACCTTTAAACCCATTAATACAGTAATTATGCCAATATTTTTCTGCTGGTAAATGTCTGAGCAAAACTTAGAACTCAGTATCCTGCTGTCAATAATAGTAATGCCCATAAATGCCATCAGTAAAAATAATACATAATAGAATTACTGTTGTTAGTGAGTTATCATTCGGCATTCTTTACCCTAGTGTTTTATATTGCCAGTTAAAGCAAACGCCTGTTAATAATACTATATTAGTCAATAATGATAACATATGTTGGTCATGGTTCAGTGAGTAGCCCTTGTGTCTCACAGCAGTGAAGTCATGAGTTTGATTCCTGGACTAGGCCTTATCTGTGTGGAGATTGTATGTTCTCCATGCGTAAGCGTTGGTTTCCTCCTACACACCAAAAATGTATTGGTGGGTTAATTGGCTGCTGAATAAATGAACTCTAGTCTGTGTGTATGTCTGAGTTAGGGAACTTAGAATGTTTCTCCAATGGACTAAAGTGAATTGGAAATATTCTCCGTAAAGCGTTACAAAATCTGATGGAGATATATAAAAACCTGTTAATAAATAAATGGTACTATTTGTACTGACTGTATATGACTATAATCTCTATTAAAGCCTTGCGATGATCTCTCCTTCCCAGATATTTCAGGCAAGGCATATTACAAGCCATTATTAATACAAAATTCGTTGATGTTAGGAATTATTTTATTGTTGTACCAACACACATTATTGGCATTGTTGGTGTGTTAGTAGAAATGTCTGTTATTATTAGAGGTGGACTGACCATTGTCCAAACTAGTACATTTCCTGATAGCTTGGTATATTCATGCAAATAATTTATTTTATTATTACCTGGTGAAGAGATTGTATGGACTTATGGTACCTGACCCCAGTATTCAATGACAAAACTGCATTTTAACACTAAAATTGCAAAGCAAATCTTGTCTGTCCATTGCCTAATACAGGGAGCGCACAAAGCCCTCATATTTTTAGCAGAACAATATGTCACTGAGTGTTGTACAGGCACCGCAGTACATGACATGTATTACATTAATGGGCATCAAGGCAAGGCGCCTTGTCCTATATTGGGCTGTGGCAATTGGCCACTGTCTATTGCTTAAAATACTATGATGACGTGCAAAAGGACACTATGGAGCCGATCCAGAGCTGCACTTCTGTCTGTTTTTAAGGTGGAAGTACACCCGGGAATTTGCACTGCGCATGCCCAGATCACGAGCAAGCACTGAAAGATGGGTGCACTGCTACCCATCCATCTGTATCTGCATCCATGTGCTCTGCGCTAGTGCTACAGGGAGTTCTATTATATTTAAATGAGAAAAGGGGTGTTTAACTGATTTAAATAGGCGCAGTAGCTGTGTAAGCCATCTGCGCTTACATGAAAACCTGACTGCCATGTCCAGGGATGGTGTAATTCATAGGCACAGATCATTTTCTATGGGGAACAGACCCCATGTTTAATAAAAATATTGATGTTTACATTGAATTTTATTTTATTGAATTATATAAGTTACTTGTTTTAGAAACATTTCAGAAGAAAATTTCTCTTTTTGTTCTTTTTTTAAAATGCCAGAATAACAGCGGAATTACACGATTATGCTCTGGCATTGCTGTATGTTATGTATAAATCATTTAAACAGTTTTCATATATTGACATTAAAAAGAAAAAACTCCATTCAAAAGATAAGACACGGCTAATACAACCCACAGCCTCTGCCCATACAGCTCCACCCGCGTGGAATACGCGCTTGCCCTTTTCCCATGTGTCCTATCCAGAGTTGCATGTTTCTGTGGAAATACACAACTTCAGAACTTACGAACTCCGCTTGAGCAAAAACACCGAATTGGGTTCTAGGACAGCTGTAGTACATAGAATCATAACACAATTGGGGATCTGTTGGACCATAAAGATGAGAAATTTACAAAGATACATGAACCATCAAGCATGCGGATTTATTCAATGATTCAAACGATATTGGCAGCTGTGTGTTTTTTTTCTCATCTGTTTTGCTGCCATTCGTGATCGCTAAAATTAAACAATTTAAAAAACGCAAACAATGTTTTGTATTTTGCAACAATCAGGCAAGATCGCTGCAGCCTACACATATATACACACAATATAATTCTAGATACTCATCTATTATGTGACTGGAACAATAATTGTTATAAAGACCTCCAGTGTGTACCCTATAACTTAGTTTTAATAGATCTGCAAATGGTTATAATGCAAAAATGTAAGTAAATTACAGTCTAATACAACTATTAGAGCAGGGTGGCTGCTAGACACATAGGTATATAGAAATGAGGAGAGACACATAGGTAGATAGAAATGAGGAGACACATACGTATATAGTAATGATGAGAGATATAGGTATATAGCAATGATACAGGTATATAGAAATGATGATATATAGCTATATAAAGATATAGATAGAGATACAAGTATATAGAAATGATTAGCGATATAGGTATAGAGATATAAGTATACAGCTTGATGCCATGAGACCCGCCTGTCACCAGGGGCCATGTGTAACCTGGTGTCAGGCCTAGAAAGGAGGAGGACGCCCCTCACACGCACTGCTGCCGCACCACTCACCGTTTCACCACGCCGGTTTTAATCTTGATCTGCCTCAACCGCGGGTCAGTCATCTTACCGGAGATAACGCAAAAAGGGCAGAGTCACAAAAAGCAGCAGCTTGCAGTTACCGTAGATACTGTTTGCTGTTGGGAGGAGACAGTGAGTGTGCGCATGCGCGAGCCGTGGAGGCGTCGTATGTCATACGCTGGAGTTCAGTGGTGTCAATCAGGCCATGGAAGCTGTATGCATATAACATGACCAGTTCCACCCTGGAAGCTGTATACATGTAACATAACCAGTCCCACCCTGGAAGCTGTATACATGTAACATAACCAGTCACACTCTGGAAGCTGTATGCATATAATATAACCAGTCACACTCTGGAAGCTGTATGCATATAATATAACCGGGCGGTAACACTCTAGAAGCTGTATGCATGTACCATAACCAGTCACCCTGGAAGCTTTATGCATGTAACATAACCAGTCACACCCTGGAAGCTGTATGCATGTAACATAACCAGTCACACCCTGGAAGCTGTATGCATATATCATGACCAGTAACATTCTGGAATCTGAATGCATGTAACATGACAAACTCCTATAGCTGTGACATGGAACTCTCTTGTGATAAAAAAAATGAGATTTTCCACTTTACCATACATGCAAATGAGATCAGATTAAAGCCATGCCCTCTTCACTGGATTAGCCATGCCCCTTCGTGGACACGCCACCCCAGGTGTACCAATTTAACATAAAAAAAATGTTGGAGGGTATGCTAGTCATTCCGTGGAAGCTGTATGCATGTAGCAGTACTAGTCATTCCATGGAAAATCTGCAAGTGTAAGTCAGGTCCTGGAACCTTGATGCATTTAGTAATAACATCATTTAGCTATGACATCAAACTGTATGCATGTATATAACAGTAAGAGTCAGACTCTAGTGTAATTTCCAGCTTCTATGTAGCATCTCATGAAAGAAAGCTGTAATATCCAGCTGTATACATGTAGGCGTGTCAGTCACTTTCTGGTAGCTGTGATATTTAGCTGTATGTATGTAGCATTATCAGTCAGGCCCTGGAAGCTGCATACCTCCCACCATTTGAAAATTGGAAACAGGGACAAATTTTGTGGGGGAAAGTGGGTGTGTCCCAGTGGATCTAGTGCCTGCCCCTTTTATTAATTCAGCCATGTATATGTCTGCCCCTTATTAATATGCCTGCCATCCATATGTATGCCCCTTATTATTTGTCCAGCATTCATATGTCTGCCCCTTTTTATATGTCCAACCTCCATATGTCTGTTCCTGTATATATGTCCAGCCTCCAAATGTCTACTCTTATTATATGTCCAGCCACCATATATCTGCCCCTTTTATTATATGTCCAGCCATCCCTATATCTGCCCCTTTATAATTTATGCAGTAATCCATATATTTGCCCCTTTGTTATATGTCCAGCCTCCATGGGCCTGATCCAGAGGTACGATGTAGCGCTGAGCGTGCTACCCCCTGGCACTCCCCCTGTGCGGGCGTATGGCCCCTTCCTTACGCCGGCTGAAGGCTACCCTAACT
>WWET01001026.1:96183-111069 GCA_011038615.1 Limnodynastes dumerilii
TCAGCAGTTCCTGCAAGACGAAGGCATTGATGCTATGGACTGGCCCGCCCGTTCCCCAGACCTGAATCCAATTGTGCACATCTGGGACATCATGTCTCGCTCCATCCACCAACGCCACGTTGCACCACAGACTGTCCAGGAGTTGGCGGATGCTTTAGTCCAGGTCTGGGAGGAGATCCCTCAGGAGACCATCCGCCACCTCATCAGGAGCATGCCCAGGCGTTGTAGGGAGGTCATACAGGCACGTGGAGGCCACACACACTACTGAGCCTCATTTTGACTTGTTTTAAGGACATTACATCAAAGTTGGATCAGCCTGTAGTGTGTTTTTCCACTTTAATTTTGAGTGTGACTCCAAATCCAGACCTCCATGGGTTAATAAATTTGATTTCCATTGATAATTTTTGTGTGATTTTGTTGTCAGCACATTAAACTATGTAAAGAACAAAGTATTTAATAAGAATATTTCATTCATTCAGATCTAGGATGTGTTATTTTAGTGTTCCCTTTATTTTTTTGAGCAGTGTATTATCCTTGCTATTGGAATAAAATGATTTGTGTTTCTAATTATGTTTAGATCCATTAAGCCTATTCCAGTTGTACTTTATGTTGCCCTATAATGTATATTAATGACATAATCCAGTAATGTAAGCTTTCATTACAAAAGTAGCATTTAGGGGTAGCCAGGAGTGGATGTAGATATATGTGGATATATTTACAGTGTTGGTTGCTTTGCACCTCAGCTGTAAATTCTACTGTGTCTTGCTACAGCTTCATCCCTCAGACACAAGTTACACTTGGTGGCAGAATTTTCTTCTGAAGACAAATAAAGGCCAGAGTTTGTGTAGAAATTATAGCATCAGGGTTCAGAGAGTAAATATAGTGGGCCGTGTGCAGACTACCGAACGTATAACATGCATAGTACATTTTTTACGTTATCTACGTATCTTTTCCTTTTATTTCAGACCGCATTTACACAATTTACATAAGGAAAAGATACGTAGATAACGTAAAAAAATGTACTATGCATACGCAATAGGAAAAACCGCTAAATATATGTTATACGTCCGGTAGTCTTCATACGGCTCAGCATGTGTCGAGAATCCCGCTATGTGGCATACAATGAGTTAACAGTTAGAGACTCATTTCTGCTGTGGAAATTTTTGTTGGATTGACCTTATTACAGGTTTAAACTCCATGTATTGATTATAGAATCACTAAAAAATGTGTATAAATGAGCAGCTGCATTAATTGACTTCTGCACTTTTGTAGGTGAGTTCAGCTTCTAAGATCACAGCATGAGCTTATTAAACAATTCTGCTTCTAATTTCTTGACTATACCCATGACATTTGCCTCACTCTTACCGTCATTAAAAACTTGGCTCTTGAGCATTTAAATTACTATGAAGGGCTATTTTAAAATGAGTATAGTTAAAAAGTACTTTAATATCGTAACATTACCTTTGAAAAATGTAAATTCTAAGCAAGAAATCATGTGTGAGACACAAGGATAGGACCCAGTCCTCTTTTTAAACAGTTACATCTGAAAGTTGTCTTAATTGATCTAATCTATTGCAATAGTCACCCTAGGAATGTAGATTACACGTATTCTAAGGTACATCTTACAGTGTGCTTAGCATATATTAAACAACCTTTTCATTAGTATGTTATTCTGCACTAAAAATCGTAATTGAATATAATATATGAAGAGACTGCAAGGTTCAGACTGTTAATTCGTTCAGCCAATAAAATGGCTACTTTCACTTTTTGAGAGGCTGGTAGTTAAATAATAGTTTAAATAAAGAACCATGTAGAAATCATGCAGTGGTTATCCCTTTAGGTGGAATCAACTGCCCTAACTAACACCACATACTGAACACCACATACTGGCGTCCCAGCAATATCTCACAGATCATCTCAGCTCATCACACTGCAGCTTGTACTCAGGAAATTTCCGGGTCTGCCTACGCCATAAGTGTAAGTCATTAAAAGAGGAGCTTTGATTGGCTGACAAAAGATGAGATCATTTTAAGGGGACTTTTCTTTTTGCAACCACAGTGGGTGGTGATGTGCACTGCATTGCTTTCATTATGGCCAACAAGTTACTACTGAGTAGGCCGGAGTTCATAGTTTATTGCGTTATTTTGCTACAAATGAGAGCTTGATGCAGCTGCTAACACTGTGCTACCTTGTACAGTATCATTTCAGGAGGAGAAAGGTGCAAATTATGGCTGAGAGGGAGAATACTGTACCTCATTATTTGCGCAGGAGAAGAGCTTTCATCATGTCCAGCATTTCCTACATATTGGGATTCACCAGGGTGCATAATCGAAGAATGTGGGCCAGAGAACTTACCGGTCTACTGTGGAAGCTTTTAAAGATGAGCAATGGATGGCTTACTTTTGCATGTCACGTGGGACATTTCAATATGTGCTGGACCTCATAACTCCACCTCTTTCTAGACAGACCACAAACTGAAGAAAGCCCATTTCACCAAGTAGGAGACTAGTCATTGTGTTGTGGTGGTATGCTACCCCTGTCGAATACCGCACAATCTCCTGCTTGTTTTTGAGTGGTGTAATCCACAGTTTGCACTCTAGTGCATGAAGTCTCAGAGGCATTGGTAGAAGCTCTTTACCATCGCTTCATCTTCTTGCCTCAAGGGCAGCATCTAGATGACACTTTAGCTGGATTCCTGCGATGTGGATAGTGTGCTGGAGTGATAGACGGGACATACATCCCTATCATTACCCTCACAGACAATCCTGTGGATTACTACAACCGTAAAGGCTGGCATTCCATTATACTACAGGCTGTAGTTGACCACAACTATTGAGAAGCATAATTGTTCTTTTTAATGTGACCGTAACTTATTATGTGTTATTTTCAGTTTCACAGATGCCTTTATTGGCTGGTCTGGACGTTCCCATGACACCTGTTCTGGCCAATTCGGATCTGTACCAGATTGCAGAGGAGAAGCAAGATGGCTGGTTGTTTCTAGAGAGGTAAATATGTTTTTATGATGCTTTTCTCAGTTTGTATACAGTCCCTGTCATGAGGTTTTCATGTTCTATATAGTACTTGTATATAAATTATTTCACAGTACAGACAGTGTGTAGCAGTATGTTCAGTGAATGGTAAGCACACATATATTTTGCAGGGCAAAACATGGAATATTTGAGCCCACCATATGAACATACTTGTACCATTGCTATTATATAATGTTGTATCGGTTTACAAAAATCCAAGAATGTTAATGGTGTGGAGATCCCGGTACACATCATCGGAGATGCAGCTTACCCATTGTGGCAATATTCGTTTCACCCATACCTTCAGCTCTGCTTGCATGGTGTTAAAAATGCCTTTGGACGACTGAAAGGATGTTGGCAGTGTTTACTGAGAGAAGTGACATTGGGCAAATCATTTGCTTAAGTCCCGTGACAAGTAAAATCGGAGCATGCACACAGCAGATGTTCCGCAAGCGCACCTTCTAACGTACCGAACTCTAAAGTTCCGATAAAGGGGCCAGCCCTTCACTTATGCATGATAGGCATGCAAATGAAGAGGATAGGGCAATGGGATTGGAGGAAAGGGCAATGGAATTGGACAGGGTAAATGTACAATATACAACACCGATCCCATTCTTTTTTATGCTGTGGTCATGCACTTTACTGTAATGATTATAAGTGCCTATAGAACACCTGCAAATAAAATAGGAGTGTTGTAAGATGATATGTGCTTGAGGCTTCCCGCTGCAACAGATATGTGTTGATGTTTTAATGTGTATTTTAAATTTACTTTAATCCCTGAACTTTTTAATAATACATTTTTTTACAATAATTTACAGTAATACTGTAAAACTTACTGTTGGAACGTAACCCCTGGGTCTCTGTCACTGGTGAAGGTTGAGCTGTTGGCGAAGGTGTATCCATGCTGCCTTCGGTCACAGCAGAGGAGTCCATGTCACAATTTTCTGGCTGAG
This sequence comes from Limnodynastes dumerilii, assembly GCA_011038615.1. Classification (NCBI taxonomy): domain Eukaryota; kingdom Metazoa; phylum Chordata; class Amphibia; order Anura; family Limnodynastidae; genus Limnodynastes; species Limnodynastes dumerilii. The sequence continues at coordinate 100,166 of WWET01001026.1, forward strand.
AATCATCAATAAGCAGCGGTGAGGGCACACTTGATTGACTGATTTTGGATGTTGCACTGTAAGCAGTAGGGCAGCTTAAGGAGAACAGCACTATAGGATTGGCCAGGGCAGAGTTCCCAAAAACAATGTTACACTGCTCATGGCCAGTCCTTATAGGCAGCACCGCTCGTTCTGCGGTTGTGTTCATGCACTTTTGAGTACTGTTTTCTTAGGGCATTCAACTTGTTGACTACCTGCTGCTGGGTGCCCTTGATGCCCCGCTCAGTCAATATTTTAGCAATTACACTGTAGTATCCTTGACAGTGCCAGTTATTTGTTTCTGTATCACCTCCTCCCCTTGAATTGCCAGCATTTCCTGTACCTCTTCCTTCCACCAATGCGCCATGCCTGTCTCTCTCCTCTGCAGCATTTAATGACCTCAAGTTCCAGTGTACCTAATCCCATCAATCAACTTCTTTCTGTGAAACCTAGGTTGAAAAACCTAGGTCGTTCCTTCCTCACTGGTGGCTATCGGGGTTGAAAGCAGGAATAACCCTACAAAAGTTCTAGGTCTAATCCCACGATCATTAGACCCAGGTAGATGCAGTGTCACCCATTCCCACTGAGCCATGAACCAGATTGTCAGGGCTTCCCCCCGGCAATATCCTGTCTTTTTGGCTCAGTGCGGATGGGGTATAAGTAAGAGGATCCACTATGACCAGTATTGTTGTCATCCTTTGACTACTATGAATTCCAGGCACGCCCACCCCCCATTATTCCTCTTTAGGGAGAAGCTCTATCATGTATTTAGGATGGATTGGCTGGAGGCCACCCTAAAGAAAGAGATGGAAACGCTTTTTGACACTGGGGGAGACCCAGATTTTAAAGTGTTTTAGGAATACCCTTTGTTATAAAACTCGTCTTTTGGTGCCCCAATTATTGCAGACTCGCCCTGAACCTGGTCTTGTTCTTAGGCTCTGGAGGGTTAACCCATTGCTATCTATGTCTATTTTTTAGCAATGCAGATACATCCAGGTTCCCTGTAATTGGTTAGAAAGGGTACTGAATGGACAATCCCTGATGGTGGTGTCTCCATTTGAAATAAAAGTACACACAATGGTCAATAATGGGTCATTTGGTGGTCATTTGGTGAAAAAAATTAGCACAAAGATGCAACAACATCTTTTCTCCAACACATTGACAGGATTGCTCCAACAGCAGAATCAAAGGCATTAACTTCCAACACAAAATGTAGTTGGGATCTGGATGTACTTATATTGGTGCTACAGAGTGTGATGACTCTGCCAGGGCAGACCTGTGTTCAGTATGAAAGTGCATGACACGGAAATTTCCCGGGTCTAAGCAGCAGTCTGAACAGGGTCTGAGGAGCTAGGCTGATGTGTGCCCCGGCAATAACCCAGGTCTTAAATTCCAGGTTTTTGAAGGGGCGGTGGTGTGAACACGGTATTATGAATCTCTGACAAAAGTCAATAAACAATTGTACATCTTTACTGTTTTTAGGAATAAGCCAATTAACCTCTACCTTGATTTTGCTGGAATGTGTGCTCAGACAATCTGTGAAAATTACACATCATCTAATTTAATATAGAGATGATTCTCCCAGTACGGACATGTTTGCAATGATCTTCAAGATTATCTAAAAAAATAAGGATATTTTCTAGGTAAGCAACAAAATGATCAAGAAAGATTTTAGTGTCTTGTTGACTCTCAAGCATTTCAGTTATTAGTGGGGGTGGGTAACAGTTATTGGCTGTAATTTTATTTAACTTTCTATACTCAATATAGGGATTTAGGCATGAATATTTTTTGACATAAAATAGAGCTGCAGAGGGTCAGAGGCTACAAACTTAATCCTCAATATTTTCCTTGTCTTTATTCTATTACACAGCAATTTGCTGTGCTTATAATGTAATGCACAATCACCCTTCTCGGGTGCTACTTGCTACTTTTCCCAGTTCCTCTGCCTTCTGTCATCCTCCATATTTTTATGTTGACCGTTAAACCTGGTGTCTTTGCACTTATGTGTTTTTGATTGCCACATTGTTTGCCAAGTATAGATTCTGGCATCACTTCATTTAGTTCTTTCTTATTTTCACAGTTCTTTTCGGGTGCTTCTCTGTACTGTACGCACTGCTCCACCGTTGCCTGGACGACGGACGCATTTGCCATGACAACGGGCGCATCATTTCCGGTGCGCGCTCTGCGTTCTTCCGGTCGTGTGGACGCGCCGATCGCTCCGTCTCACCCTGGCCGGCCTGGATAGGGTAAGTGGTTTCTTTTCACCTCTATTTATATGTCTCATTGTTCTTGGCATTTACACCCTGATGAAAGTTGTTCAATACAACTGAAACGTTGGACCCTTTGCCGTCTCCTGTGTTTTATTGATTCTAAATCTCCGAGTGCCACCATTATTTTGCCTGCTTATATCTGCTCTTCTGAGCTGGGAGAGCACCGGAGTCCTTTACAGTTTGACTGAGAGTGCCATCCATTTATATTGCTGCATAGGTGCTCCTGGACAGTGCACCTCGTATTTCTTTGTACCCTAATCCGCCTCATCTGGGCTCTCACTGCAAGGTGTTGGTATATTCACCCCTCAAGCACTTAACACCTAATGGTCAACATATTGAATGACGATCCTCTGCAAGCCTCATTTGCACGTTTAACCATTCCTCTGGATGAAACCTTATTTTTCTCGGAAGCAGAGGCTGATGCTATTTTGTGTACAGAAAACCTGACTGATCTAGGTGGAGAAGAAACCTGCCTTGACATTTATAGAGAGCTACTTAAAATTAAGAAAAAGGAACTGGACTCCCTGTTTCATGCCACAACCCTGTCGGACTACTACCGAGATAAAAGAATACCCCGTAACCAACATTCCAACGATAGGCCGTCAGTGCCCCGAGTTTTGCCGTCGGTGGATTGCGGTACTGAACAAGTGCTCATATGACCTCATTCTATTGGTAATTGAGTTCTCCAAAAAAGAAGTGGAATCTGCAAGAACACAAATATTACAACTGGAATCAGTGAAACTTCCGAAACTGTCTGCAGACACATCCACCGACTGGCTAACGAAACTCCGTACCCAGCTTGAAACCTTTATTATTCCATAATAATAAGGAGTGCTGGCGTTTGTGTAATAACACATCTCAGTCATATATATATATCAACCAGGAGATTCCAAAAATAATGGAAATTTTGGGAGAGCTGAAAGCAAATCATTTCATGATGTCATTTAACCTGGATGGTTTCATGGGTTACTGACCTAGAAGACATCCATCAACAGACCCTTGACTCATGTTATTATCCTATGCAAAGTTATGTCCATAAAATTACGATCTGCCCCAGAGTCCAGCATTGCACTACTGGTTTAAAGGGAAAAAATCCACAAAGAAGTGTAATTGGTAGGACATAGTGGAATTTCTGAGGCAAAGGATGTTTCTTTGTATGAGTCAGAGGAATTAATGCTTATGAGATTTAATTGGCTTGATTTCCTCAAAACAAATATCAGTCACAGCAATAGTTTTATGGGCCCGTATGCAGAACTCGGGCCGCATTGCATTTGAGGCCAGAGTTTACAGCAATGTGTTACTGCGCATGCGTATACACAGTCTACGTTGCCATTCTGCATACGGCCCATGAACTTTATTTGGACAGCTGGATGCATATTGCCATGGACCACCACAATATAAGCAAAGCATGGTGTCTCAGTTTTTCATTAAATAATTACATTGATTTGCATAGGTTCAGGTGAAATGTCTGAGTGTTGGAGTCTTAAACGCTATAGTTTTATTAAACTGATGTAAACTGTTGTCCACTCATAAGCTCTTATTCTCTCTTTTTTGTTTCTCAAACAGTTCTTGATCAATTTGAATGCATAGTTGGATAAATTTATAATCATCATCTTTATTTTTGACTCTTGCCAGTTTCCCCCTAATCTGTTCAGAAAGACTTCAACAAAACTGACTCTCTTGAGTGGAAACATTCCATATTGTGTCGGGGATCAAACGGCGGAATTCTGCAGTTTTCTCAGCCACTGAGTGTATTTGTTAGCGCAATTTGTGTATTTTAGCTGCAGCATCGATTTGAATAATCAAAAACTTGATTCATGACAGAAATATTGGGCTGTATTCAGAGAACTGATTTTGCGGGAAGTCCGTGCGTATTTTTATGATCTGATGAACTGCGCATGTGTAGTAACTAACTTTATGCTATTTACATTGATTTTATGCACGGAAGTCCATTAGGCACGGACTTGTGAATCGCATGTGAGATAATACGTATGGAGGGGCGTGGTTGTAATCTGTCCGGAGACAGATACGTGAAAGTGGGTGGGAGGCATTTAAATGACTGTTTTAGGGCGCGGTTAGTTAGATACTCACGTATGGAAGTATTATATGCACGGAAATACACACTTAAAGATAAGGGTGGTCGAGGCACTCGTAAGTCAAGGACAACCCGTCCATGTGAGGGGAGTGTCATGGATGTCACCTTGCAACATTCGTGCGTATAATTGCGAACCTTTCGCTATCAGATCTCAAAAATAATCATTCAAGATATCATTGTTTTGTTCTACATATGAAGAGACAAGGGGCCTGATCCAGAATAACACCTGCCGTCGCTAGGACGGCGGGCGTAAGCGTAAGATCGGCTTTTCAGCCAATCTGCACATGCGCCGCGCAGATGTTGCCCGGCGTTGCTACAGCAACACCCGATCCTGGATCGAGCGTCCGTAACAGCACCGTAGGGACGCTGGAGGGGACGTCTCCCAGCGTCCCTACATTCAGGTTAGTGTAGGTGGGCAGGGGGAGGTTGTTAAATGAGGGTGGGAGGACAGGCTATACGCTCCTGTGCGAGCGTATGGCCCTTTCCTTACGCCGGCTGAAGTTAGGGTAGGTTAGGGTAGGTTAGGGGAAGTTACGGCCGCACAGGGTGAGTGTCGGGGTAAGTGAACGCCGATACGCTGTGCTTTAGTAAGCACAGCGCATCGGCGTAGGTCTGGATCAGGCCCAAGGGCTCCCTAAGATTCATTATAAAGAAGAACCTTATTGGGACATAAAATAACTCTGCTGGTTGCATTTGAAAATGCTGGCTTAGGAAACATCTGTAGTCACCAATCCCCACTGAACTTTGCAGCCATAGGTAAATGTGAGATTTGTACAACAATAGATTCACTATTCCTGCAATCTAGCTATCTATTTTTATTGGAAGGAAACTCGGGTTTAGAGCTATGTTATTTGTTCTTGCTGAGTCATAACATAGATTTGCAAATATTTTATCTCTCGTTGCACTGCACCTTGTAAACGTCTTCCTGTGGATTCCATTTTGACCATATTATATTTTTTACTATTATTATTATTATTATTATTATTTTATTTATCAAATGCACACTGAACAATAGTGCAAAATTAAAACAAAACTGAAGACATTTCCAGACACATTTGTTACAGCAGACATTTCCAGAAACAATGTCATATTATGCTTGAAATAGGTTTAAGAACTTAAGTTATAACACACTCAATTACATTATCCATTCCTACATCTCTATTAGTAAAACAACATGCACATAAATGTAATGCACGGTACTCTATTGTAATTGGGGGGGGGGGCACTGGCTGCCAGCCTCATAAGATTCCAGCTAGTATAGTGAAAACTATTATACCGTTGTTTACTTTCAGTGAGCAGGGACCTAATATATTCCTCCCACGTGTCAAAGAATCATTCTGTAAGTTTTTCTTTTGAGAGAATTGTCTCAATTAATTTGAACCACGTAGAAGAGCTTTTCCTTGAACAAAGATATAGGGGAGCTGTTGGTTGTAGCCAACACTGCAAAATGGTTTTACGAGTCGCCACATTGATCCCCATTAATAATTTCCTACCTTTGTGCCAAATCCTTTGGCCCTTAGGGAGCATTCGAGAATTGCCCACTCTGGGGTAAATGGGATGTGGTTAACAAGGTGGTCTGGAGCAAACTTGTGGACTTACCAGGCACACCCAGAAGCAATGAGAGTAATTGCACCTAAGTTGGCTGTAGGGAGATTTCCCATTTTAAATCTTCTAGCCGGGGATAGGTACATGTGAAGAAACAGGATGAAGAATATCTCTGTATTTGCAGGCATGAGTCTACAGGATAGTTGATTTTCAAGAGGGATTTATTTGTAAAATTAGAGAACCTTGAGCATCATTGGATCACCAGGGTTTTAGTGATTCATGATCAAGAAAATCCTTAAGGAAAGTATAATGTTATGATATTGATCCTTTAGTTGATAGGGCCTTAGAGAGATAGCAATCCAAAGGGTTATCCCAGTCATGATCCTGGAAGTGTGCTATTACCCCTTGTATGGATTCAAGAGAGAGCTTATGTTGGTCACTCCTCCTACCCTCCATATAGTGAAGCATAGAACACCGTGGGCCAGATTTACTAAGCTGCGGGTTTGGAAAAGTGGAGATATATTCTAGCTAACATGCTCTAGTATGTAATACAAAAGTGAGAGCTGAATCTGATTGGTTACTATGGACAACATCTCCACTTTTCCAAACTCGCAGCTTAGTAAATCTGGCCCTATGTCCTCATGGTTATGTAGGAATGGGTTATGATTGGAATTTAGTTTGTATTGGTGACGTGTATTCCATAGGAGAGGGTTGTCATTGACTTCCAAGGCAATCTCCTGGTCTGGTTTGTGTAGGAAGGCTACTAAACTATGTCCTCTAGAAATGACTGTTCCAGAAGAATATTGGCAAATGTATTTGTGCCCTGCATCCAATCCTGCAAGTAACACATATATGCTGCTTGGTTATAATTCGCAATATCTGGCAAAATGAATCCTTCCTTTGATTTGGGTTGTTGTAATTGACCAAACAATTTTATAATCATGGCTGGAAGGAAGACAGGTCCAGAAGATGGTGTAGAATATTATGCAAAAAAATAAAATGCAAGGGATCTAGTGAAACCAGCGCTGAAATGCTTGCTGCTTAGACACCATACTCTAAAGGTATAACAAGTAGATACCCCTGGAATAATGTAACAAATAAAGCTAGGCAGTACTCTATCACAAGCGCTACATTCAAACAGTTCACAAGATACACAGGGAAATGCAAATAGCAACCATGATTAAGATGCAATTATAGAAGGAAGTCCCAGTATACAGCCTTATGAAAAGTCTCTACATTTAGTCCAATAATACGAGGGCTGGTGAGCACAATGTGAAGTCCAGTACTCACACAAATACATGTAGTCCCGATATGATGATCCTTTCTACATTAATGTTTATAAATTCTCCAGACAAGATATATTCAGTTCTCAAATGCCGCAATCAAAACAGTATTTCCTCATGGATTTCTCTCCCTGGAAGTAACGTCTTAGCCTCTCTCTCAGAGCTGATTATGCCAAGGCTCCGTTTCAATGGTCTCCGGCAGGTCCGTTCCCGGTTCACAGCAATACAGAAAAAGGGACAAAAATAACGCCTCCGTTCTATGGTGTAATAACTTTTAATTGGCTCAATACTCATAAATGTGTAGACACCAATTACAATGTCTCGTGCGCGTATACAGGAAAATCTTTTCCAAAGCATCCCAAGTAACATCTAAAACTTCCTTTTTAAAAGTTGTTGTACTGGAATATTGAAATTGGTTCACAAGTGCCAATGCGTTTCTACTTCTACACTGAGGTGTTTATCAAGGTGGTGTAGAATAGTTAGAGGCAGCTGGGATGGTAATAGTTGGGCAGAATCATAGTTCTAATGGGTGAGGCAAAAGCAAGGTCAGGAACAAGCCAGTAATGATACACAAATAGGGCTGGATCTAGACTTAAGTAAGTGCATGAAATTAGTTACTCCTGGGCTAAACCATGTTGATTGCAGGGGAGTCCTATTTCATCTGTTGCAAACAGTATTAGAGTTGAGAGTTGATGTTTCCTATCCCAAGTCTAAATAACAGTGTGATAGTAAAGCTGGTCAGTATCTGTGTGCAGTAAGCAATTTAAAGATATATCCCTGCATGCAAAGAATACAATTAACTTGACTCCCCCTGCAATCAACGTGGTTTAGCCCAGGAGTAACTAATTTCAAGCAATTTCTTAAGTCTGGATCCAGCCCGTAGTCTATCAGGAATGCAGTGGGGCAATAACAGAACACAGAGACAGAACTACCATTGGTGCAAGAGGTGCAGCGGTCCCACAGCCGTAATCATCACAACGCCGAAGCTCGCCACCGGGTTACCTGGGATATCATCAGGGCCAAAGCATATTTTTGGCACCTGAGCCCACAACTCGCTAGTTCCGCCTCTGACAGAACAGCAGCACTATTAGCTGCTATGTAAACTGTAGTGAAGGTGTATGAATAAGGTGTTCCGTGATATATCATCCTAAATCAAATAAGTAGACGTCATGAATATCATGTAAGGAAGAGAGCACTTTGACTCCCAATAAAAGAGCGACACACTCAGCATAATATTCAGGTCTTATTCATATCACTTCGCTACAGTTTACAAAAACTTGAGCTCTCTGGATCGTTGGCAAGTCCTCTGCACGTGGGATGCAGCTGCTATAGTGCTAGTCAGGACCCAGGAATTCTTCAGAAACAACATTAAATATGGATTCCATGTGCCACTGTGAAAATGGCATTTTTTGCAATACACACAGCTGACAGCTTATTGTCAGCTGTGTCTGTTTCATGAATGTCCCCATTCACGCTGCAGACCCACCGCAGGACCCAACGGTTTCCGACGCTCCTACAACTGGACAAGTTAGTGAAGGGGAGGGGATGTAGTTTACCAGGGTAGTCTTAGGGTTTTAGGGTTAGGTTCCGGGGAGCTTTAGGGTTAGGATATGGGGAGGAGAGTCTTAGGGTTAGGTTATGGGGAGAAGAGTCTTAGGGTTGCCTCCTCAAGGCAAAAGCAATTGATTTACCAGCCAGTTTGGAACTGGCTGGGAGAGAACGGCCCTTTCAAAATACGGTCTTTCTTAGCGGAGACCCACACCCCCCATTAAATATGGTGCAATCTTCAGAAATCTGATCTTCCCATTTGAATTCCGACAAGCCGCATCACCATATCCGTGTTAGACTGTGTAATACCACCTACTGAGATAAATACTATTGAAACCGTTATAGAACTTGTCAACTGTTATTTGCTTGTTATTGATTGACTGTTCCAGTTAACGCAGTTGTCTCTATATTCCATAGCGGCTTATATTGGATTATTGTGACTTTTATATGTAGTTTTTTCGATTTCTGTTTGGAATAAATTGGGTATTGTACCTGCACTCTTCTTCTTACTTTTCTCTATTTTATTGCTCAGTTACATAGAAAGGGGATTTTTCTTTAGCTGGAGCAGTGGTCCTATGCCTAATTAGTGACAGACACAGTGGATCCACATTTGCATTCTGCTTTTTGGTTGCCCTGACCAATGTTTATTATGCAAGTATTTCATTGCCCTCCTGCCCTAATCTCTCATTGGATCCGGCCCTCTTCCTCTAGAACCTTATTTATGATCGAGTCCAGGCAATATTATTGTATTTTTATTTACTACAGTTTTATTCCAGTAACAAGTTACTGTATGATCATATTGCTGCACATATTTTTTGCTGTAAACATGTAAATCTTGTTTACCAGCTGTACAGTTTGGCCAAGAATTGAAACAATCCAACTATGCTTAGGACCAACCTAATCTGTCCAGGTCAGCTGCAGTAGTGCATTATGTTCAATGTACCGGATGCAGGGCAATTAAATATATGGAGTCCTAAAAAGTTTGTATATGCTAATACATTTAATGTAACATGCATTAAATAAAATTGAATAGCACTTGGATAAAAGACTAGGTTGAAATAAGAAATCTTAATGAGATATGTTGCTGCTATTTGGTCTTTTGTCAACCTAATTAGTATGTATTATACTATGCTATATAGGGTAGAACATCTAAGCTATAGCCCCTTACTTTTGTTTTCCTTCAAAAGGGAAACACTGAACTTAATTGCATATGTCTGAAACTGAGCTCTCTAGCTGTACAATACAGTAACCACATTTAAATAATAAAACATTTTAATGGCATTATATTTGTGGAAGGTTTGTATGTATTTGTATGTATTATAATAGACAAGAGGTCACTATCTATTAGAATAGGTTATATCAGTACATGAGCTGCAAGACGTTAATGCTCAAGTCATACTGTCCAATTAATCATATAAAAGTACCTAATACGAATGTCGGATATGACAATTGGACAGTGTATACACTGCATTGTGCAAACAATATTCTATCTTACATGTATATTGCTACTTGTCAAATGCAATATATTGGAACAGTCTTCTGCATTCTTGTTATCGCAGTGTGTCTGCCCAATATGTGGACTTAAGTGTATGATCAATAGTTCTTGATGTATGTTCTATCATATGACAGAGTGCTTATTGCACCTTATGTATGCGTTATAAGGAGTGGTGGAGATAACATATATTTTACTTCAGATTAAACAGACAGACACTGTCCTGCCAAGGATGATACCATAAAAAAGCAGGGCCGGTGCTAGGCTGTTCAGCGCCTCCCTGCAACCTTTAAATTTGCGCCTACCTGTTTAACAATTTGTCATTATAGTTACTAGAGTATAGTATCCATGTAAACCATACAATACAGGCAGCATTCTAGTCTCCACTATACAAATCCCATTTCATCCTAAAAACTGCAACACAATACAGACTATATATCTTAGGGACACATACCTTACAGACATTGGGCCAGATCCAGAACAACGCTTGTGAGCGAAGCGAAGTGTAAACCATACAGGCAGCATTCTAGTCTCCACTATACAAATCCCATTTCATCCTAAAAACTGCAACACAATACAGACTATATATCTTAGGGACACATACCTTACAGACATTGGGCCAGATCCAGAACAACGCTTGTGAGCTGAGCGAA
>WWET01001026.1:112532-124189 GCA_011038615.1 Limnodynastes dumerilii
ATATAGGACTAATTTCTAAATATAGATATAGTATCCAACCTCATAAAAGAAGCCAGGGGAAATACAGCCCAGATAGTATAATCCTTCTAGTAGGGAGGTTTCCAGAGATAGATGTTAAATGTTTAGTTTATCAAAACTAAGTTATATTATCCATAGTACTTGTAGAAATGATGAGAGGGGGAGGAGAGAACGGGGGGGGGGGGCAATATCAAAACACAAAGATTCAAATGCAAAAAGATGGAGGAGAGCAGATGAGCTCAAAAAGAAAAGAAAACTTACATATTGTTAATATTAGGAAAAGCAGTTCAATTCAATACAATCATTGAGGCCTACTGGATGAAGGGTGTTCAACCTAAATATTCAGTAGGCCTCCCTCCTGCATAGTCTAGAGAATCTATCTCCCTCTCTACTTGTACTGGGTATCCATTCAATACCCTTTATCCTCAGTACAATAACATCCCCATTATGACATAGATTTACATGTTTCGAGAGTGAGTGAAGACAATTCTTTTTGACAATGTTTCTTCTATGCGCGTAGAATCTCAACGCTAGTTGCCTTGTGGTACGTCCTATATATTGGGCTCCACATATGCAGGAGATTTGATATATTACATAGGTCGTTTTGCAATTTATAAAACTTTTTATCATAAACATTTCACTCCCCTCAGATGACATAAATTGTCTGCTTTTGGTTTCACAGAAAATATAGGTAGAACATCTGTTCTGCCCACAATGAAAAAAACAATTCGGCTAAGTTGGGATCCATGTAGGGTCCTTTTCAGATCTATTGGCATTATTTGAGAAGTGGCAATGGACAACAAAGTCCTTGATATTCTTGGCTTTTTTTTTATTATTTGCTGTGTATTTCCTATGCAGGTTTTCAATGTATTATCCAAAATTAAAATAGGATAGTTTTTCTTAATTATTCATCTGATCTCTCCTGAATAGGAATTAAATTGAGTGATGAAGATGGGATCATCATTATCAAACCTATTTTTATGTTTTGATTTATTTTTGGGTTCAAGTAAAGTTGATCTAACGCTATTTTGGACCTCCTCATATGCCTTGTCAATCACTGCCGTAGGGTACCCCTGTGCTAGAAAGGACTCTCTCAAGGGTTGACATTGGTCTCTAAAAAGCTCCAGGGAACTACAGGTGGCTTTTGGGTATCTCCTCCAGCCAACTTTTTTTATGACAGCTCTTGAAGTTCAAATAATGATATGTATCTATCTCTATTTGGTATACACCCGTCTGCAGAGTCTCCCCCTCCCCAATCACCATGATCAAAACATCTAAATAACTAATATCTTGTTTACTAATAGTGTATGTGAATTTTAAACCATAGTCATTAGTATTAATAAAGGTGACAAAATTAGTGAGAGAAGAAACGTCCGCTTACCAAATAAAAAATGTCATCAATATATCTGTCATATAGCACCAGGTTCTCCCCAAATGGGCCATTCCAGTTGTATTTTTCTTCGAAATGTCCCATGTATAAGTTGGCATAACTTGGGGCGAACCTGATGCCCATAGCAGTACCCCGCCGCTGGTGATAGTGTTGTCCGTTGAAAGTGAAATCATTGTGTTCCAAAATAAATCAAATACTATCAACCAAAAAAGTTTTAAGTGCAAGTGACATATTTACCTCCCGTTCTAGAATCTGATCGATGGCACTAATACCTTTTTTATGTGGAATATTTGAATACAAAGATTCAACATCACATGTGAACTGATGGTAATTAGGTTTCCATTTAATGCCATTGATCATCTTCAAGAAACAGGAGGTATCTTTAACGTGTGATTTGAGACGTGAAACAAGTTGCTGTAAATAAAAATCAACTAAAGTTTGAAGTAAGTGAACCTATACCTGCTATAATGGGGCATCCAGGGGGACACTCTGCAGACTTGTGCACCTTTTGCTGGTAATAGAACGTTGGAACAATAGGATATTTATTCCTTAAAAATCAATAGTCTCCCTTGAGATAGTCCCTTTTTCTTTAACGTTATTGATTAATTGTAAAAAGATTTTTTGGTTAGATTCTAATGAATTCTTTGGAAGTTTTTCATAAAAACATGTTGTTGTTCAAAGCTTCGTAAGGCTTCGGCTATATAGTCATCCTTGTTTAAAATTACAACACCACTTTCACTATGATACTATGATACTATCATCCTTCAACAGTAATTCCAAGGATTCCCTCTCTCCCCTATTTAGGTTATCATAAAGTGGTTTAGTTTCAAGTTTTTTTACATACATTTCTGAAGTCTTTTAGGGTGGATTGGTAGAAGGACTTGATGTGGTCCCTCTTGAGTTGAAAGGGGAAGTTTTAGGTAGTTTAGCACCAGTGGTATCATAATTGCCTCTTTCTCCTGAGAGTTAAGGTGCAATAGATCTTCATTAGTAGTCATTCCTAAAACTAGAGGATCAGCAGTGGTTGGGGAAATATTTTTATTATTTTTGTTGTTTGGTGCCATGCAAAAGAATTTCTTTCTACATACATTGTGAACAAACTTATTTAAATCTACAAATAGATTAAATAAGTTTGGCTTCACGGCGGGTGCATATTTAAGTCACTTTAATAGAAGTGCATTTTCACTAGGTTTCAATTGTCATGATGACAAATTGAAAATGTTGTTCTGCATCTCTATATTCTTTTTGCACTTTTGCATGGTACCTTTTCCCTTTCCTCCTCTGCATCTTCTTCTTCTGAGGCCCTTCTCCTCTTTAGGGTGTCCAGACAGAACTATTCGTAACGGTTCCTTGATGGAATTGTAACACCCTGGCTGTTCTCGAAAAAAACCCTCTCCTTCTCTTTATCTAGAGATGTCCCTTCCAAGGCATCTGCATACAATAGTTTTTTTCTCCTCACTACATCTCCCTGTGCAGGTTTATCAGTCATATTAGATGTTAATGATGACATCCCTCCCCCTCACTATTATGGATAACCCTTGTATTCTCTGTCTCACTATTGCTAGCAATTGATTTCACCATTTCCCCCTTTCCCTGTGCTCCACCCCTATCAGTCCACCCGTTTTGCTTACCCTTACCCGGATACCCTTTATAATTATCCTTTTTCCTAGAAAACTTCCTATTATAGGATCTAACTTTATTAGTATCATAGTCTATTTGATCCCTATCCATCTTTTCATTTTTTGTTTTGATAATATCTCTTTCAAATTTTTCCACCCTTTTGTTCTTTTTCTTTGAACAGGGGATGATCTTTAAACTTTTATCAATTGGGTTTGTACTTTCATGATTTCCACTTTCACCATATCTATCTGTTGCTGTCAATGTTTGACCAGCATTTCAATCGATATAAAAGAGCACTTATCCAATTCTTGCTCCCACCTTTTTCTAAAGTCTTCCTCTTTATGAAAAAAGGAAGTTTTGAAGATCCTTAACCTTCTATTTTTTTATTATCATTATTATTTTTTTTATATGTATATTTTTTATATATTGATTCTGACACGCCAACACACCTATCGAATTTAATTATTAAATATGTTTTATACTGCTTTATATGTTTTGTATATTATATTGTATTATGTTAGGAGATCTTGGGACTAACGGAACCTGTTGTAAAAGGGGAGAAGAAAAAACCACAGATGTGAATGAATTTAGCGCTCCTGATTGGTGAATGACCAAATAAAAAGACCTAGCAGGATCCCAGTACCACACTCTCTGATGAAATCGCCGTGCCAGGCGAAGAAACGCGTAAGGGGCTGATCTTCAGTCGGAGCTGTACCCAACCCTTGTCTTCATTGCTATCTGAATACAAGGGGGATGCCAAGCAGCTATTGGTTTATAAACGGCAATTAAGCTAGTCCGTGCGGCATACAATTGGAATTGGAACCTGCCTCTTTCCTGTACCTCCATTGGGCGATTTTTCTATCCTTCACTGTGAACTGTGGGAGGAGGACAGGTGGAGCCACAGGACTACTCATCTGGGAAAGCAGCTTCATTCCACAGCCGACACAACTATACATATATGTCTGGCAACCAACGTGAGTTCATCAACTACTATTCCTTACCTGGAATACACCATCCTTCATACCAGACTATTCCTAGTTTATATCATACCATCAGATACCAGTACAGCCGCTATCTGCCATTTCTACTGGCTATTTCTCAAGATATATATCTCAGTCTGTTTAAGTGAAAATAAATATCACCATCCCATTGGAAGGATCATATTTCATCTCATTCTGTATCACTTTGGGACTGTTCACACAGCAGATAGACCGTAACTGTGTCTCTGAGCAATAAATTGCAACACAATTGCTAAGTTATTAAGATACATCGTATGTTCTTTACATTGTATCTGCATTGATATTGTATCTTGGCTACCTGCTTTTGCAGTGGATATATAGGTATTCTCCATATTTTATTATACTTAATTAAAATAAACAATTTGTATACAGTGGTTATAGCGCTATTTTCTCTGTTTATATTTTCTTGTTGACGGGAGTGGGTTCTCTCCCAGTCATAGCAGCTTGCCATCTGTTTTAGTATAAAACGTCATTTAGCGCCATTGAGATTTTTTCTGTCTTTGTTTTTTAGATATATAAGATGCCAATACTGCAAACCGGATACAGCAAATTTTGTTGGTACCAAGCAATAGTAAATGGTAGTCCAGAATGTACAAGCATAATCGGCAGAGTAAATTCAATAAACATCAATAAACTTGTTAATGTCTAAGGTAAAAAAAAAAATTATATAGACAAGTTACTTAGAAACAAGGATAAGGAAACAAGAAACCATTAGTGCAGAAACCAAATTAATGGGAAGAAGTTACTGGAGTGAAAAGGCTTGATAACTAAAATCCAAGTAACCATTTCAAATAAACCAGTCAGGTAGATCAGACACAGGCCTCAACAGTATATATAGAGGTGGGAATATCAACTAGCTGAGACAACCTCAAATCATTTCAGGGCTAAGGTTTCATCCATACTACAACCACTAGAGGAGGGAATGTAAAATGCAAATACTGCAGCAAAACTGAATAAAGAAGAGAGAACTAGCTCTTTTTTACTACACTACTAGAGCTTCCCTGGTGAAAACTCCATACTAGCTTCCAAATTTCACCTTGAAGCTAGGTTAGCACAATAACTATCAGAAGCTGCATCAAGTGGGTTTTCATGAGCAGTCACACACAAGACTCAGTTCACAGTGCACTGTAGTGCATAGTGCAAGGGAGGCACAGAGAATTAGCCAATTAGGCGCCGATGAAGGAAAGACATAATGGGGCTGATCCAGAGCTAGACCCACCGTATAACTACGGTGCACAGAGCTCTTAATCTGGTCCAACGACATTAATCTTTTGCCTCCACCTTTTGTCCCATCACAGATAATGTGAATAAAGCTATAAAGATAAAATAAAGATAAAGCTCTGGCCAATCCCATCTGCTACTAACATCTGGCGCATGCATGCGCAGTGTGATTGCAATGGCTGACTTATGCATACCGCTTGTGAAGTCGGCTGTAGGGCATAATTATGAATCCGGCTCTAAGGGACTGAAAAAACAAACAAGTCTCCTTTCACCTGAAAGATGATGGACAGGGGGAATGCACACTGCTCTTTACAATTGTCAACTATGTTAAAGGTGTGAAGCCTCTCCTGGATGATTCATGTGCAAGGCACGTAAAGCAACCAGAATTGGTTTCAGGGAACAGGAGGATGAATGACCTCCTGGTGCTTTATGATCTTAAATTCTACAGGAAAGGGCTCTGCAAGCCCATTGGTATGCATGTTCATTGTGCAATGTCCCTGGTGTATTATGCTATAAGATAATTTCCATTAGCACCTTTGACTATTGTTTACCACTCCTTCAAAGGAGTGCAGGCTGGTGCTGGGAGTGTCTATTGATAGCATGTGTGACCCTCTTTCCAGGGATTACCATGCTAGATACTAAACTGCGTGGATATGTATCTCATAGCCTCCTCACAGAGATACCAAATATGCTGTGTACCTATATACATAGAGTGTGTGCCACCACTACCAATACTGCTGGATCTGCTTTATGCTGTTGAATATTGATCCTGTCTATGCTGCGCTTTGGATGTGTATAAGCTGTATAACTGCAGTTAACCTGTTGTGTAGCATCCTAGTTCAGTTGACAAGCTGTGTGGACTAACATCCGTACCCAACAACGCTGACACTTCACAAATGTTTTAAGGTTCAGTCAACAGTTAATTAGTATAAACTGTTGGCTGAACCTAAAAACGTTTGTGAAGTGTCAGCGTTGTTAGAGCAATAGAACAATAAGAGCAATAGCAATAAAACTTCTTCCTGCTTTCAAGAATTGCATTTGCTGTCACCAACAGAGAAGAGTTTGCCCTATAATTCGTTCCCTGGCTGTCCTGAGTCTTTCAGGAACTGCATTCTGCCAGCTGCCTGCAGTCCTGATCCATAGTGATCAGTTCAGGGGGACACCAGTCAGACAACCACAAGAGTTGTGTAGCTGGTACCCAGAAAAGCGATTCCAGGTGCTGACGAAGGAGACTGGTGGTGTATGTGATAACAATCTGCAGCACAGTAGGAAAAGTTAGTAACAGCTGGTTATGGACAGTAAAGCAGGGTGTACACTGGGGTTTCACCAGATAGTGTGTACT
The DNA here is from genome assembly GCA_011038615.1 of Limnodynastes dumerilii. NCBI lineage: Eukaryota > Metazoa > Chordata > Amphibia > Anura > Limnodynastidae > Limnodynastes > Limnodynastes dumerilii. Next base: position 119,143 of record WWET01001026.1, read on the forward strand.
GTCCAAAGATCTAATAGACACAGTACACGCTTACAAAAAGCTTAATATATCTTTACATCGTTGATCTGGCATATTATGAGCTCCAAAAGATCACAGAAAGTTTCAAAAGATCTTTAAGCATCTTTGGACAGTACACACTGCAAAGATATCTGGTGAAATGGTCTTTTGATTGTGTGATAGAAAAGATTATCTGTTGAAAAAGACCCAGGCCCTGATTCAGAGATTGGAAATAAGAACTTAAAGTTGCACCTGGGCTAAACCATGTTGATTTCAGGGGAGTCAAATTTCATTTGTTGCAACAGTATTATAGTTAAAAGGTGATGTTTCCCAGCTCAAGTCTAATTAGCAGTTTAAAAGTGAAGCTGATCAGGTATCTGTGTGCAATAAGTAAAAGCAAAGCATTCTCCCTGCATGCATAGAATAAAATTTGGGGTTTCACCAGATATCTTAGCAGTGTGTACTGTCCAAAGATCTAATAGACACAGTACACGCTTACAAAAAGCTAAATATATCTTGATCTGGCATATTATGAGCTCCAAAAGATCACAGAAAGTTTCAAAAGATCTTTGAGCATCTTTGGACAGTACACACTGCAAAAATATCTGGTGAAATGGTCTTTTGATTGTGTGATAAAAAAGATTATCTGTAACCACCCTAAGAGGGAACCCCTATATCCAATGTACAGAAACTACAGGGGAGCAAATGAGGATAAATTGTGTTCCATACACCTATCAGGACAACGTTCAAAAGCCTGATGGACCCACATCCTTTTTACCCCAATAAAATGTTGTCTAAAAAAATGTCTATAAAATCTAACTGGAAATGTATTTTGTAGCTTTAAACTGGAGAAGAATTTCCTGGAGCAAATAGTTTGTCTTGGCTCTGAAGGTAACCTGGAACCAGAACTAGGCTAATGGACCTAGGCCAGTGAGGGATATGACAAGCCTGGAGAACTCCCAAGACTACATGTTGCTCAAGAATGATCTAGTATATAAATGGCCTATCTATCATAAACATGTCATAAAGGCTATCACGTCTATTAGATTAATGGCTTCTGAAAGTGAGCCATGGCTGGAGACAGGCTTTGCTGTTGTCAGACTAAGTTCCTTCTTACTTGTCATTCTTATGTCCTAATTTGCTAAATACATACATAGTACAAGCTCCTTTAAGCTGAGTGCCACAAACATTCATTACTAGTGGCATTAAGAAATCTTTATGGTAAAAGGATGTTTGTAAGACGGGATATATTCATATGTATGTATTCTAATTAAGAAATGATATAAACTCGCTAGGAAAGTATAGCAAAACCTCCCTTTGTGTTTCATTTACTCCTGAATGATCTCTTTCGATACAAGTGATGTCCGATGAGACGACAACTCATCTCCATGACACAGGCAGCATCTGTCACTTTCTTGACCCATCCTCTTCTAGATCACCCAGCCGTTCCATGGCATTGTCAAGGGTATTATCTCAGCTTCATTCTATGTTACCCATTAAACTGCTATAGACTCAGTATGTCAATTTTTATTGTTGTGATTGTTTTATTTATTTATAGGTATTTGAATAAATATCCATTATCTATACCTTATATCAGCATACATTTATGTTTTATTTTGGTACCCTTAATGAAAACTTCTTGATTTATTGGCCGTTCTTGCATCCAAGATTCTCTTTTAATATATTGATTTTAATTCATGGAATAGATTACCATAAGTCAATATTTATAATTATTTTGTGGTTTTATATGTCAACTGTATTGCAGCAATTTATGTTTAGAGTCAGGAGATGTCATTTCATTGTCTCTATGCGTGAGTACTTTCTTTTGGAAATTGTCTGTTCAGTGTTAATAGACTCATTCATTTACCTAGCGTATTGTCTTTTGCTCTGTCCTGTGTGTCCAATGAGTGTATTAAACCTACAGTAACACATATCCTTTAGAGGTTTCATGGTTCCGATAGTGGCTCACTCAGCAGAGGGAGATGGGGGCATTTACCCCAGTGTCTATTCCATATTGTGCTGGTCGTAATATGGGCCTCCTGCAATTTATTCTTTAAAATGTTTAAAGAATTTACAAAATTTACTAAAGCTCCATTGCTTCATTTTTATGCGATCATAGCCATTTTTGTGTGAAAACGGCCCATATTGTATGAAATCGAAGCGATCTGGTTTTATAAAGATATGATCATTAATAAGAGAGCATGTCACCGCCGGCCCATTAATTTAAATGCAGGGTGGTGCATTGTGACTTACACAGTCATAGCGGAGATTTCTTTGTAGATGGCGTTCCTTTAAGAATTGCAGCGCTCTCTTTTTTTTTTTTATCTCCCCTTAATACCTGCAGCTGCAATGCCAAAAAAAATTCAAACACACATACACACAGTGATGAATATAACTTACCCGTTCTATCTCAGAAGATTTTTTTCATTTGGGACTTTGATTACTGGAGATGATTACTTAAGACTGCAGAAGCATCAGATAGGTTCTTTAGAAACACTACCTATTCACTATTAGTAAATACTTCCTTTTCTCTCCAGTCTCGCTGCAAGGAACATTAAGTCTGGATTAGTTATTAACCGCTTATTGAGGATTTATTAGTATATGGAGCCCATAGTCTCTAGAAACTGCTAAATGGCTAAAAGTTTTGACTATTGAATAAGACTTTTAGATATTGAGATGGGCAAAATCATTTAGGTACATTCTGAAAATACTAACAATAATATTTCAAATAGTAATTTAAAAAATATGATCAATTTTGGAAATTTGACATTATTTTGAATCCAGTTGTGAAATAATGAAAGAGTTTCTTACAATTTACAACCTTTGCCGTCCAGACGACCAAACTGTTAACCACTCCCTTCACACCAATGGACTACCTTAACTTTTACGGCTACTGCCAATGTAAAATGTGGATGGGGCAAAAGTCTGGATTGATACACAGAGTGAGGACACACCTATACTGCACATACAGTGTAATACCGAGGCATGTACATCAGCCCACAGTAGCTGTCACAAGTGTCATTTCTCATAGAACCATTTCTGGCAGTGGGAAGGAGCGGGATAGGAGATGGAAAGCGCCTCTACTATGTGGGAGGGGGCACTATGTAAGTTGTAGAGTGAGGACGTGCTAAGCACCCTCTGTACTATCCAGACTTCTGCACCGTCCCCAGTTTCAGGATAGGATTCTGAAGAGGGGAGTGAACTTCCCGATCACTCCCGTCGGACTGTAGATGGCTTAAGTCATCCTTAAGCCGCTCGTGCGAATCAGTGGTCAGTACGACCCTACTGTAAAATGTAAATGCTGCTCTCCATCCACCTTACGGATGCGCTGCCCTGTCGGTCAGATCTCTAGGTGAACGGAACTAAGCCCAGCACGCTGCAAAACATCTGGTATGTGCATGCACATTGCCAGTCAGCCAAATTCCGCATGCAGCTTGTGGAATTCAGCTAACGTACGGTGATCTGGATCGTGTCCTAATGTGGCCTCCCCTTTCTGGACTCACATTACATCGACATCGTAAGTTTTTTATCTGTAAACCCCCAAAAAATGACATATTAAGAAAATTCAAAGACTAGTTAGACAAAAAATACATGGGCATACTAAAAATGTACATAATAGTATAATAATTTGCCAAATGCAGACAGAAGTAACAGAATATGAATGATTTGCGATTACAAAAGATTGATCTTCAGAGTACTAGGCCTATGGTTGTGCTCAGTGCTTTGCTCTTAATGGACTGGATCTGGAATTACGCAAAGAGTGTGTTTTCCAATCCCTACGACCAGAAAATAGCCCCTTTGACACTGCGCTTTCCAGCCACAGCAGCAGAGATATGTAAAAAGACCATCTATTCTGTGTTTGTGTTTTGCTGAACCCAAAGTATTTGAGGTTTGGTGAGAACGATTCAATGTCAATCAGACTTTCTCACACTCTTGTATTGATTCTCTAAGGGCTATTAGAGATACAACTAATTGTCAATGCTGCCAAACTAATACAGCTATAGAATGTTATTAAGAAAGCCTATTAGCTTCTTTAAAATTAAATTATACAACATTCCATCACTCGATAGGTTAAGGAAACTGCAATACATAAAGGTGCTTATGGTCATATCCATGTAATTATATCGCACACTTGACAAATTCTTGTGAAACACATACTTAGTTGTTGAGGACTATTGATTTAATCAGATAGTTACTAATAGTGTTGGCATACATCCTCATAATATTATTGCTTTGACTTTTAATGTCATGCAGAGGAGAACTATCTTGAATATGTATTTTTATTACATTCAGTAAAACAACTGAACAAATTGCCATGTTTATGTAAACAAATCGATAGTATTGACAGATTTACGTTTATTATGTTCATTCTCATCATTGTATTAAACAACACAATGACCATGAAAAACATAAATTAATGGTAGAAAAAATGGATTCGAAAAATTGTTAATTTTTGATAACAGAAGATTGGATTCACACTTAGGGCTTCATTCATTAAGCTCGATTTGGGCTAAATCGCGTGATTTGGAGCTTAAAAATCGCCAAAGTGGATTAATTAAGCTCCAAATCACACGATTTGATTGTGTTTTTATTCGCGGGTGTAAAAATCGCGGTCCCGATTTTTTTCCATTACAAACATACAAAGTTTGTAATTCATTAAAGACGATTTCACCGAATCGCGGTGAAATCACCTTTAAATCACAAAAAATAAAATCGCAGCCAGAGAGGTACAATTTAATTTTTTGAGCCGATCGGGACCAACAAAAACACATGTCCGTATAACAGACATGTGTTTTTGTGTGTGTAAAAACTCAGCGCTGCATGGCTGCAAGCCGTAACAATGCTGTACTGATGGAACAACAAGGAGCAGCAAAGCTGATCCTTGTAATTCTATCAGCACAACATGGTTACACTTGTAATCATGCAGTGCTGCGTGTACAGTGTAAAAAAAAAAAAATCAAAAGACATACATTAACCCCTACATTATAAAAATAAAGTATGCATGTAAAAAAAATATTTTCCTAACTAACAATGTACCCTACATGAGTGC
>WWET01001026.1:130614-144067 GCA_011038615.1 Limnodynastes dumerilii
CTAATAATAATAATTATTATTTATTATTATGAACTACTGTAATAATTTTATACCTACAAAATTATCAATCCATGGTTCTATAACCTTTTGCATTTAAAATATGAAATGCTAACACAATGGTCCAAAATAGGCTGTGGATTGTCAGCTCTCTGAACATGACCTGTGGCTGGTGTAAATGTTTTGCCATAAACCCTGTGTACTAACGCCTGCATTCCGTTCTGGATCACCTGCAACTGTCCACTGACCAGGTCGCTCCACTCCTTCCTCCCAAGAAACGGCTTTCAGAATGCAAGTGGTCGCAGCACCAGTTGCCTTTGGCTCTGGATGGTCTGCAATGGCGTGTGCATGGTTTCTAAACATGCGCAGTGAGAAATCACGTCAAAATAATCCACGCCATTGGGCGTACGTCAGGATCAGCCCCTCTATGTTTAAATATAAATATACTAAAAATGAATAGAACTTCTGTACATATTTGAAAGCAAATTCGGAGTTCATTTTTCGTGTGCGTGTACCAAAAAAACAGGTGCGTCAAAGAGAGAGACATTCACCCAGTTGCATTATGCCATTATTGGGCAGTGCTTTTTGCGTGCTTCTCTGGTAAATGCAAATTGGTGCTATATTATATTATTCAAAGGTCTGAACACGATGGTTTTATACAGACTTTGTTAATCATTCTCAGGGTTCCAAATATAGGCCCGTGCTCAGAGTACCGGACATATAACATATACGTCCGGTGTTTAGCTATTTTTACTACTGCGCATGCATATTCATTTTTTAACGTAATCTACGTATCTTTTTCTTACGTAGATTGCGTAAATGCGGTCTGTAATCTATGTAAGAAAAAGATACGTAGATTATGTTAAAAAATGAATATGCATGCGCAGTAGTAAAAATCTATATATATGTTATACGTCCGGTACTCTGAATACGAGCCATAATCATCAATATCACTGCATTTACATTACAAATATACCATACACATGTTATGTAAACCCTATGTTAGAAAAGGTTATTTCTTCCAAGTGATATAGTTAGCTCATTAAACACGGTGACTGTACAAATGACAATACAGCATACTGCTTGTCTCTTTCCACAAGGTGCTATAATGAGCCAAGTACCACTATCACCTCTGTCTATTCCCAATTCTAATTCCCAGTCCATGCAGTCTTATCATTATACTAGGAAATAAAGTCTTGCCCCCACCAACACCCCCCCCTTCCCCCTTCTATCTACAATACCTGTCCGCTACAGGGCAAATATATATTTTGATAAGAAATTCTTCTGAATTCTTCTAAAATCAATATTCATCTGGCATAAATCTTATACTAGTTCTGCAGACGTTATACAATCTGTCTGCTTCGAGGATTGCATTTTACCGTTCAGTCTATAGAAAGCAGCTTATAACATTCCTAAAGTCTCAACATCACACAGTCAGTGGACACAGGGACAAGACTTCATATTAATATTAAATACACATTATTACATTTACAAATATGACACAGAATCAAACATCATCCACTGTCTAAAAGCAAAACCGACACTGTGCAATAAATCAAAGTATCTCAGTTCTTGCAACAAATTACTTTATTGTAAAAAAAAAAAACCATTAGATGTTCAGCAAAGTACAATTTTCTTAATAACCTATCTATGACCTGGAATTGGAATGGAATGCTATCTGTGAAGTTTAATTGATAATTTAGTATCTATGTCATACCTCCCAGCCCATTAGATGCTGAAATCTCACCTGGTTAAGCAGGGCTGCACATTGGCCTCAGTGGTGAATGCCTGATTATACAGCACAGCTGTTAATTTACCAAACGACCCTTATAGATGACTTGATGGACATGGCTTACTATATTCATGCGGTAGCTAAGAGAATGTGCTGTATTCCTTCAGACGCCTTCCAGCTACCCGCAGAATAAGAAATGGGAAATTAGTGGAGGTGTGTGGAGGAAGGGAGCAGAGCAATTAGTGACTTCTGAAGGAAGGAGATGGGGAGACCTGTACCACAGGCAGGCTGGGTAGAAGGGCAGCAGCAGGCACTGATCATGGCACCCCCTTGTAGTGTAGCAGCCCCTTGCAGCCAGTTTGCCGTGTCTCTCTCAATTCCCTTCTCACTCACTTCCACCAGAGTATAAAGTTGGAAATATGACAGTTTAGGTGAAAGACATTTCCAATCTCAGGCTGTCATTTTATTCAATTCCTCCCAGCCCCAGAGCACCAGCAGGAGATCACATCTCTTCTTAGTTTACATCTTCTTTCAGCACACAGTCCAAGTCCCTTCAAATATATAGCAGCAAATCCACAACTAGACTACACACCCCTATTATATTGCTATAAAGGCAGCATGTCAGTTTAAATAAGCCCAGACTCCCTATCACTGTATTGCTGAAGCAATTTAGACATTTCAGAACAACACATTTGCAGTAGATAAATACACCTCTGTGTGTTTCTATATGCCCTTCTTTATATATACCTATTCTGACTTGGATCACAGTTATTAAAATGTTACTATGTAAAGAGGTTTATTTATATGTTATTTTAATAGATCTAATAAACATATTAATGCATGCATTCATTAAACATTTTGAAAGTTTACTGTATGTTAAGCTATTAATTCTAATCTATCTATCTATTTCATATCTATCTATTTCATATCTATCTATCTATCTATCTATCTATCTATCTCATATCTATCTATCTATCTATCTATCTATCTATCTATCTATCTATCTATCTATCTATCTATCTATCTATCTCATATTTATCTATCTTTCTATTTACATATCTCATATCTATCTATATTTAAAATAAGTGGGAGTTACAAATTGTTTATACAAGTAAAGATATATTCTGTATAAAGTATAAAAAAACTATTATATAACTATATAATGTTCATATGGATTAGCATATACTAATTTTGATTATGATTTGCAATGTGTAAGTGATTTTATTTTCTGTTACGCACTCTTTATTCCAGTACATAGACCTGCCAGACTTGATCACCCTGTGTACACCCTGTCTTTTCTACCCCAGCCTGGCTCTGTCTGTCTTATGTCAATAGGGGATGATGGATTGGAGCCTGAATATTAGCTGGGAGACCCCGGCACCTGCAGCCTCTATCCTCGACCTGTAGCCTTTGCAAAGCCACCAGTTCTGCATCAGATTAGCCCCATCCATCCAATGTCAATGGCTGTCTTGTAGAGAAAATCAGTGAGTAAACACTGCTGACAGAGTGGGGGCCCAGCTGATTACTCATACAAATAGACCGCAAACTCCACCAGGAGAGGCTGCTTGCAGAGATGGCTTTCTTCAATTGACAGGGTTGCTTCTCCCAGGATCCTGTGTCCTGCTGTTCCTACTTTGTCCGCCATCAATCACACAATTGTGTCCGGGATGTTTTATAGAGTCTCTTAATATCCCTGCCTTCATCTCTATTCACTTAGAGAATGATCTGCCATAAGGCGAAAGGTTTTCTACAGGACAGGACTGCGCTCTGAGCAGGAGCCGGGAGCATGGGCTGCTTTATATGCTAATCGAATGACATTCTTCTCAAATGGCAGCTATCCTGTTGTCACTCACTTCAAATAAAGCTTTCTACGTGTCCATAAAGTGAATATTCTTTCTAACTAGTCTCACAAAATGAATCGGTTAAGGCAGCATTAAATATGTCTATTTTACACAGCAATGCTTTTCATATACCAGTGCTCACAGATATACATCTTGGTATCAATAAATGTATACCACATACAACAGTATGCAGAACTGTATTATTCTTGTTATTATTATATTATATTATTATTATTATTATTATTATTGTTGTTGTTGTTGTGGGGTTTTTATGTAGCACTAGTATTGCATTTGTTTTGTTTTTGTTACTACTTTTGATATTCATCTTAGAAAACTTGCTATGACATGACATTCCCTAATCCGCACACATTTGCATATACCTTGCTGCTTACTGGTCTTTTGTTTTCAGCGCTTCAGCGACAAATTATTTTGCTGCTTAATTAATGAGGAAATCAATTAGCAAGTTAGTTATTGGAGTATTTCAACCTTCTGCTTGTATCGCTCTGGTTCTAATAGAAACTATTTAACTAATTGTCACCTACTATACAAACGAATTAAAACGCACCTTGGATTTACGAACTGCAGATAATGTACTTACTGATAATGTGCATTGGAGCGCAAGTATTTACATAACAAAACAGAAACTTACAATTTATGTTTGCACTAACACCTCATTTATATTCGCCTCAGTTCTTTTAGTGCTGTGGAGTGGCGATGTTTATTTTACTTCATTTATTGTAATTATTGTGATGCCTTATCATAGACCTTTCATTAAAGGAAACTGCTTTTCAAGGGTCATGGCCTTTAGGGAAAATCTAAATAAGCATTTATCGGATACCAGTATGAGATGATAAATGCTTAGCCTTTATTCTGTCTTATCCTCTTCTATATAATGAAGAGTACCTATAGGTTTTAATGAAGGGGTTCCTGTATCACATTATTAGCAATAAATCTCAGCTATTCTTTGTTGGTTAAAATCATTATGATCATCATTGCTATCATTACTGAACTCATTATTCTCGTGTTAGTATCAGAGTAGATTTATGATAATCCTCAGCATCAAGCCTGTTATAAGGAAGGTGTAAAGGTTTGATTAATAGCTTCTTCTCCATTTTAATACCAGGCATCCTTTTCTAAATAAGAAAGGACCAGGGTAATTAGAGGAGGTGATTGCTGCACTTAATAAGGGTGATCTAATAAAGCCCATATGCATTATTGTCATAAAACAAAAGCATACAACATATTCCTGAGCTGCAGTCCGTTTCTATGTAACCCAGCAGGTGAAGGAAGCAATGCTTGATCACACAAAAGGGTGTTTACTAGGAGATTTATTCAATGTTACATGACACACCGTAACCATGCATTATTTACTACGATAAGACAACTGTTAGAGTAACACGTTCAAGTGATAATATTAAAATAACTGACATTTTACTCTATGTATTATAGACTACAAAGATCTGAGCATCCACTAACACATGAAAGTAGAAGGGCAGGATTGCACCTATTGACGGCTGTTTTGTGAATGTTTCACCTGTTAATAAATGCATAGAAAACACATTAAACTTATATTGAGGACTAGCGCCTTTCTCACCACCGCACAACAATTTTAAACTAACGCAAGTAGTTAGCACTTCTGCCTAGCATTGCTGAGGTCATGCGTTTAATTCCTAGACAAGGAAAAAGCTTGTGGTGCGCATTTTCCCGTCTATTACGGTAGCTGCTTTTTATGTGCGTCTCTATGAGATGCGTATAAAAATCTGAAAAAAAATTCGCATAATTAGCTTCGCACCGCAAAATACGCATGTGCGAGGCTCATTGAATCAGGTCCTTACTGTATAGCCGCATTGGTGCTAAAATATATGTATTTTTTCAGTGATCTGCAATGTAATAAAGTCAATAGTATAAAAGGCTGTCTAAGTGTAATAGACAGGCTAAATATTCATTTGTTAAATTGCTCTATCTATCTATCTATCTATCTATCTATCTATCTATCTATAAAACATATACACTAGAGAATAATGACTTTTTTTTTGATTTTGTTCAGATATTTTTAAAATAGAGATATACATTTTTTAAGTAAGAAAAATGATTAAATAATAGATACTTTTGAAACATCACACCTACCACCCTCTCTGCCTAAACAAATTTACATGATTCAAAAGCGTTCTCCTTTTCAGTATACACTTTCCAGAGTCGTGGGACCTAATCCAGATTTTGCCCTCAGAGGAATTGCACAACTGCTCCTCACACAGTGCCTTCTATCCACAGCGGCGACTTTATCAACTCTGGATAGAACACACTGAAAAGGTGCATGCATCTGAGACATGCAAACGGAGGCATATAGTCAGGGACGGAACTACCATTGTTGCAACAGGTGCAGCTGCACCAGGGACCATGCTGATATCACCGCACCACCGAAGCTCCCCACCGGGTTACCTGGGATTTCATCGGGGCTAAAGCATATTTTTTCACCTGGGCCCACAACACACTAGTTCTGCCTGTGCATATAGTAGCCTGCGAGGTGTAGCGCATCAGCCTATACACATGTTCACATGTTTCATATGGGTTTATTATGATTTTTTTTTATAGTCAGACTGAAGCCCTAACAATCTCTGCACACTTTTAATGCCTGAGTATAACGTGTGGCAATACACTGCTCTAAAGGCAATTGTATATTGTATGAATTGTATATATTTTAAAAGTTAATTGAATTTAAATGCAATTAATTTTTTATTAAACCAATATTAATATTTTTAACGTGTATGTTTTTTTTTTTTTTTACTAAAATAGAACTGTTTAATGAATGAAAACCTATTCCATTTTACTCTTACATCAACCCCTGAGCTGGTGCAGAATTATAGGTGGAAGCGCGTTGTGTCCACCCTGCTACTGTGCACTAAAAAGCCCCCTTTATAATTTAAATATAGTGGCCATCCCGTCCACTTACACAGAGCACTTGGTGCACACAGGTGTATGGGTAGCTCTGCATCCAACTTTCTGTACTTGCTCCCGTTCTGGACCGCGCTGCTCTTCCACCTAAAAATAGATGAAAGTGCAACTCTGGACGTCTGCACTGACGGAACTCTGGATAGGTCGAGTGCATTTAAAACAGAAGATCTTCACATCCACTGTGCTAAAGCTCTGGATCTGCACCAAATCTTTCTCGTCAGCAATTTCTGCAGTTGGGAAGATCCAGTATTTCCTCTACGTCTGTGTTGTTACCTGCACAGGTGAGATATTATTGTAGATGGTATAAAAACACATATTTGTAGCAATAATACTGAAATTAATAAATATGTGTTAAAGAAGGTTCTATTAGAAGGATAGTTTCACACTTTAGCCAGTATTACTTGATGTGTGCAATATCTATAAATAATTTATAAACACAAACTAAGAAATATTCCATTAATAGAGAAGGAGTCATTTTTTGGTTTATTGCATTCTAAGAAAAAGCAATTTACATAAAAAAATGTGAGAATGACAGTTAAGAATGAAGGAGTCATTTTTTTTAAATAAACTGCCTGCTCAGCGTCTGATTGAGATATGCCACTGAGTCTGAGTAACAGCCAATACGGAAGCGTATGTACACATGGGCAAAACCATTTTGAATCACAAGGGGGGGATATTTATTTATTTATTTTTTGGGGGGTTGCATACAGAGAAAATACTTAACATTTGCTTATTACTCACAAATATGGTAACGTTTTAATCTTAAACAGCAATTTAGAGTTTATCTAGGAAACATCACATCTGAACTCTAATTCACAGTTTAAATTTGCCACCCCCCCTGCTGTTCAGCATGGCTTTGCTCAGGTCTACATTTCCACATCTTTTGCTCTTGCTCTCAAAGCAGGACATTGCTACTCAGAACTCCAACAGTAATTAGTTAAAGCAAATAAATATATACAGGTAATTGTATATGTGTTACTGTGCCAAGGACTATTGCACTGCAATGGTGGATCTGTTGGTAATCTGTGTATTTGTCCAATAGTTTCTTTGTTGGTGTAGATTGTGCTGTATTATATATTTTATTATCACCACCATGCATCAAAACAGTTCAAAATATTCAACAATAGTCAACAAAATAATAATAAGTAGCAACTGTGTAATTTTGCACATTTAATTTATGTTGCAATGGAAGCACATCAAAATAAAGTTGAATATAATTGTAATGGACTGCAATGACAGAAAAAAAGATGGCTTATAGTAAATACAGACATAATAATAATAATAATAATAATAATAATATATATATATATATATATATATATACACATTATTTATATAAATACACATAATTTATTTTGTATATTATATTTTCTTACACACATACACAAGACTCTCACATATTCATTAGTATGTCCTTACAAACACGCATTGTTTTAAATAAATGACAAGAACTGACATCTTTTTGTTATTTCATGCACACTGCTGCTTGGTAAATAGTTATAAATAGAGATCTAAGCATTTCAGCACATTTCCTAATGCCCCATCTCCACCATCCCCCAAATTACTTTGGCAAATGTTGTGACCACATTATATATATTCGGTAGGCTGGAGCCAGTTCTAATAAAATCATGAATTCATGGAACATTATTACTTAATATTAGCCATAAGCCTTTTGCTTTAAATGCATTATAGTAGAAATGCAAAATAACTGAAATGAACTGAAGCAGTGAGAGTTCTAGGAAAATAATGTAATATTAAATGGAACATAATCCATACTATTATTATTTGTATTCTTTCTCTTCTTTTTATTATTATTATTATTATTATTATTATTATTATTATTATTATTATTATTATTATTATTATTATTATTATTATTATTATTATTATTATTATTATTATTATTATTATTATTATTATTATTATTATTATTATTATTATTATTATTATTATTATTATTATTATTATTATTATTATTATTATTATTATTATTATTATTATTATTATTATTATTATTATTATTATTATTATTATTATTATTACTACTATTATTATTAATAATAATAATAATAATAACTTTAATTAGTATTACTACAAATAATAATAATAATATCAACTATTATTATTATTATTATTATTATTATTATTATTATTATTTGTATATATATTTATTTAAGGGCAAATAAAATACGCACATTCTTTATATAGGTGTATTTGCTGAGTTATATTTAAAGCTCCAATAAAATGATGCATTTACATTTAAATACCATAACTATTTTTTCGGTGATTTCTGCCGTGAGTATATATTTGCGGCCTATAAAAACTAACTACGCTACTTCATAGATGAAAGACTATCCGCGTAGCTGGGAATGACATTAAAGATGACTGCGGACTGATAATGAAGCAGCTCTTGCATGGTGCTGTGCCTGATGTTTCTAGTAGCAGTCTGGGACTTCCTCATTAGTTTGAGATGATTAGAAAATGAAGCCTCTCCAAACTAATTAAACAAGAGCAAATACTTTCATAAAATGTTTATATACGCACATGTTGTTTTGGAGGAAAAGATGCTGTAAAAGTGCACGTGAGCAGAACTGGGGGAGAAAAATGTCAGCACATTTGCAGGAAATATCTGTGGAATGGAAGGCAATTACGGCAGGAAATCTAATACATATGATACTTGTCTGTTAAAAGGTGCCATAACCTTCAAAGTGCCCCACCTACTGCAGCTTTAATAAATAATGCACCCTTTCATAGTCCTGATATGCAGGCTCCGAGGTGACCATTATCCTTATAAACAGCTACTTGCTTGCTCACTATATATGTCCCTTAAAGGTTACAGGCAGCACTACCTCCCTTTGTCTTCCAATGCCCTTTGCTGGCAAAAATGGAGACATCATCTTGCCCAGACCGGCTGAGTATTTATGAAGCTTTTGTGACAAATAGGCAGGCTGGCCACGCATGGTTGCCTGCCTCCATTCCGCACTTGGCTTGTTTACATACAACCAGCACCATTTCCACGGATTAAACAAATCACAGCTAGAAGGAGACATTTATAATCCGCCAAAGGGAACCACAAGGCAGCTTGGAATATATATAGAGAGAGAAGGATAAATGACAGTGTCCAAGAGCTGACCTTCTATAAGGAGAATGTAGTGCAAGGGATAGTTCCAGTTATTTGTTTTCATAAATCTTTATCCAAGCAATAAAAAAAAACAACAATAAGATGTCAGCATCTTTATAAATAAAGACAGTGTGTGCATATGCCAAGGAAAAATAGGCATAGTATTGTTTGCTGGGCGGATCTCTTGTTTTACATAAGCCACCATCCTATTTAGAATGCCAAATATATTATATTGCATGGAACAGACACCTGGAATAATCTGCCCATCTACAAGAAAATAAAAAGGGAAGTAAGCAACGCAAACAGCTTTTATCTCCCCGTCTCCAACTCCGCTCCCTATGAGAAGCTAGATGGGTAAAATAGAAGGACACATGACCCTTTAAGTTTAACCCTTTGTGGGAAGCCGCTTCAATGACAAATCCGAGCAGTGAGTTTTGGGGAAGGGAGGGAGGAATGGGGGGGGGACTCTAAAAATAGCACTGGCTCAGAAAAAGGATCACAACAAAATATTGAATAAATTCCCTTTTAATTTATTTGATCATTCCACATTACGGGGCTATGAATTGCTCAAATTTGATAACAAGTACTCAATTCAACTCATTATGTAAGTTAAATTAGACTTCGATAAAATTTCAGTGGCGCGCAGTGGTTCCTAGAATGAAATGTAATTTGTGCAAGAATTTGTTGTATCTGTCACAAATATTTCCAATTAGCGACTGTAATTATTTGATAGTTTCTGCAATTATGGCTTAAACGGGTGAATTTGGGACTGTGGAGGACCCTAATTGGCCTAAATTTGATATTTTGCATATTTGCATAATGAGGAAATTGGTAGAAAATTGTGTTCATTCATTTGTGAAAAATCCTATGAATTTTATGAATTTGAAAGCTCTGTTTGTGCAGACTGTGACTTTGCCTGCTGATCCCTGAGGAGCTCATGATGAATGCCTGAACGGGCAGAAAGCCAAGTTCTCCAGTGAGTAAGAGCGGGGCGGGGGAGAAAGAGAGGCAGGATTTCTACTCTGCAGCCAGCCTGCACCAACAGCGACAGGGCGGTGGGTTGGGTGACAAGTCTCCTGGATGATCCTCATCTGCATGTTATGTATTAGGACCGTAACACAATATATTAACCCTGTTTTACTTATTTCCTTCAAGCTTCTGTTCTATGAATGCAGCATAAGCACTTCCCATTGCTTTTAGACATAATGAAATGGTTGTTTAAACACTACAGAGTTGGGCGCATGCAATAGGCCACATCTGATTAGGGGGAAATGCAAAATTGCTTTAAGTTAACCCTTTATAGCTATAATGATGTTGATTAAAATACATTTCGTTATTTTGCTAAATCATGATTTCTTATGTCCTATTAAGGCAACAATAAAATTACTTTTATGCGCCATGATTGCCCATAAGTTAGTGCAGTGATGGCTAACCTTTTGAGCACGGTGTGTCAAAATTCAGGAAAAAATCTAGCTTACCTCGGGTGGCGTGTCACTTCTAGAAATATCCATAATTTTGTGATATTTGCAGCCCTAGTAAAGAAAGAGTTACATTTTTAAGTGCCTTTGGCACTTTTTGCCCCTTTATTAGTGCCCAGCCTTTTTGCCCTTTAGTGCCCAGCCTTATTGCCTCCTTTATTAGTGCCCAACCTTTTTGTGCCCATCC
Source organism: Limnodynastes dumerilii (assembly GCA_011038615.1). NCBI lineage: Eukaryota > Metazoa > Chordata > Amphibia > Anura > Limnodynastidae > Limnodynastes > Limnodynastes dumerilii. The sequence continues at coordinate 141,923 of WWET01001026.1, forward strand.
TTTTTGCCATTTTGTGCCCAGTCTTATTGTCACCTTATTGTGCCCAGCCTTTTTGTCCTTTTGTGCCCAGCCATTGGCACTTTTTGCCCCCTTTATTAGTTCTTAGCCTTTTTGCCCTTTTGCGCCCAGTCTTATTGTTCCCTTATTGTGCCCAGCCCTTTTGCCATTTTGTGTCCAGCCTTATTGTCCCCTTTTTGTGCCCAGCATTTTTGCCCTTTTGTGCCCAGCCCTTTTGTGCCCAGTCTTATTGTCCCCTTATTGTGCCCAGCCTTTTTGCCCTTTTGTGCCCAGTCTTATTGTCCCCTTATTGGGCCCAGCCTTTTGCCCTTTTGTGTCGTCTTATTGTCCCCTTATTGTGCCCAGCCTTTTTGCCCTTTTGTGCCCAGCCTTTGGCACTTTTTGCCCCTTTATTAGTTCCCAGCCTTTTGTGCCCAGCCTTATTGTCCCCTTTTTGTGCTCAGCCTTTTTGCCCCATTTATTAGTGCCCAGTCTTATTGTCCCTTTATTGTGCCCAGCTTTTGCCACTTTTTGCCTCCAGTCTTTTTGTCCCTTTATTGTGCCCAGCCTTTGCCAATTTTTGCCCAGCCTTTTTGCCCCTTTTGTGCCCAGACTTTTTTTTATAATTTAAACTTAAAATAAACTAACCTCTGCTTTCTGCTCTCCTCTGCAGCACGCTCTCTCTTCCTCCCGCTCTGACGCTGCGTGACCTAGGTTACACAACGTCACTCACTGTGTCCTAGCCTGCATCATCTGATTGGATCATTTTGATCCAATCAGATGCTGCAGGGGGGAGATGCGGTATCAGCACATTTTGACTGCGTGTCAGTCAGAATGTCTTGGCGTGTCACCTCTGACACGTGTGTCATAGGTTCGCCATCACTGAGTTAGTGTCTCATGTGGGCACAAGTAGCATTTGTCATAACCAGCCTTTCTCCACACTGGTCAGAGAACAGGGCCCTAATCCGGAGTTATTGTGCAGCGGAAGCGCAAACCTGCTTTCAGACTATCCAACATGACCCATTCTATTAGGTACACAATGCTCTGCTCCTAAGCTTCCAACTGTCTGTTACTATGGTAACCACCTTGAAGTGAAAAATGTTTTTCAAACATCAGTTTATTCATTATATATGGTTATTTTACTTACCTGCGCTGCTCCAATTTAGACCCACCTTGAAATAATAGGGATAAATGCGGGCTGCTAAAGCCTCCTATGGGAGGCCTCAAAGGGTAATTCCTGGAGATGCCTCTGAAAAATCTCCTTACCTCCCGACCGGAGGATTTGGGGAACAAAGTTGTGGGTGTGGATACCCCGCGCCCTATCCCTCTAAATGTGGACAATGGTGTGGTAAATAAAATATTTTATTTTATTTTGAACACATAAAAATAGTAAAGCACGGTAAAATACAGTACAATGTATACTCGTTATGGTGGGGGTGGAAAAGGGTGCGATTGTCCTTTGCTGGGTTGGAGACAATTCAAATGGGTGTTCGTTTCCTCAGTTGCAACACTTGTAGCAAATATTTGAAACATAACAAGTGTATCAAAAGTCCGCTCTGAAAGTTTTTCTCTGAACCTTGTGGCACAGGTATATGGTTGTTTGTTCCTTTTAGTTGTAAATTACACTGCCGATGGCCGCATTAATATTAAATCATAAATAGTAAATAATATGCATAATATGCATAACACTTGTTATGTTTCAAATATTTGCTACAAGTGTTGCAACTGAGGAAACGAACACCCATTTGAATTGTCTCCAACCCAGCAAAGGGCAATCGCACCTTTTTCCACCCCCACCATAACGAGTATACAGTGTACTGTATTTTACCGTGCTTTACTATTTTTATTTTTATGTGTTCAAAAATAAAATAAAATATTTTATTTACCACACCATTGTCCACATTTAGAGGGATAGGGCGCGGGGTATCCACACCCACAACTTTGTTCCCCAAATCCTCCGGTCGGGAGGTAAGGAGATTTTTCAGAGGCATCTCCAGGAATATGCGTGGACAGGCTGCAGAGTGTATAGTGGTACACATTTCCTTAATCAAACTAAAAAAATGGTACCTCGTTTTCCTATGGTAGTCTCTGCTGGTTTTATGTTGGCACCTTCTTGCTGTGCCAGCAGGATCGGAGTCCTGTCCTGTT
>WWET01001026.1:164286-177700 GCA_011038615.1 Limnodynastes dumerilii
ATAGAATCTAATACCTAGTGCATGCTCTTACTGTACATGTACTGTAAATGTAAAACCACTCCCACTCGCAACGAGTCAGTAATTGCTTAATCGCGGCAGGTTTCTAATAAAGAATATTTGTGAATTGGAAAGGTTACAATATCGAATGTTCCTGTTTTATCCAGGTAGCCATTCCCAATGCTGTTAAGGTTAGGCCGTTAGAAGGCAGCAGAGAGGGGGTGGTCAAGGTTAGGTTGCGGGACAGAGAGGGTTCCGGTTAGGTTGCGTAGAGAGGGCGGTTTAAGGTTAGGCTGAGAAGAGGATGGTTAGGAAGGGGTCAAAGTTAGGTTGTGGAAAGGGGGTGGTTAGGGTTAGGATGAGGAACAGTTACCTGTCGCCATTGGACTTTTCGGAGACGCAACATTTGCGGGAACGACGTTGTCTCGCCGGAAACTGACAAAAGTGCGCACTGTCATCATTACATTGCTGGAGAATGACCTGTCAAAATACAGATCATTGAGTCGGCAGATTACACCCCTTTACAGCGGTTTACATCTGGTCCACAGTTGTTTGAACATCTATTTATAAGATTTATAGGTTTGTATAATGTTTAATTAAACTGTCCTTCATAAGAAAATATTAATTATGACCAGAGACTCCATAGTGCATGACATTATTCAGTCATTGTTTCCTGGACATGGATGTACTTCTCTTGTACCAAACTCCTGACTTCTGAATTATACCTTTTTGTGTCATTGCATTGATAAAATCCCCATAGGAAGTAAATGGGACTATGTCTGTCTGTTTTTTGGCAGCCTGTATTCCTGCAGATTTGATGTACAAAATGGCTGCCTGTACTGTATTTGGGATATGACTTTCCTCAGAATATACCAGATGCAGTAAATACTATGTGCTATATTTTCATATTGCAGATGCTTTTATTTATTTTACCTGTTCCAACCTATGAATCCTTTTCATGGTACAAGAAAAAGCATTAACATAGCAACATACTTACTGAGGCACCATCTGTCACCTCCTACATCCTTCCGCCTCCATAGTGTTCAGTATAGATAATCGTTTAAAATGGTATTTTGATGTAATATAATCCTTGTAGTGTGATTTAAGGGGGATGTTTTATGTTACCAGTTTTTGTAGCGCTAGGTATGCTTTGCTATAAACCTCCTGTTCAATTTCACAGATATTTTCTGGTGTTGTACAAGTCGGTTTTACACATACTGCTCTTTATGTCTTTGGATGATTTTTATGGCCGGCACATCACAATAAGGGCTTTGCTCCAGATTCTGGGAAGGCACATTTAGGTTAACTATATGTATCCTGATCTTTTAAAAAAAATAAAATAAGTCTTGCTATATTTGAGTAAACCATATTTAATAACTAAGCAAATATTTCTTACATTAAATGACTGTAGATCACTGGTTTTGTTTATTCAACAGCTAAGTGCAAAAATAAAGATTTACTGTTTTACATTTTTATATATATATATTCAATTCTAAGCAGTGTATTAAACATTGCAACATTTGCAAATAAATATCAGGTTTGTGGAGATTGTGATGGCACTGTACGAAAGGGGCGTCTCCCGTGAATAGCTCCACCCATGGGTGTGTCTAGCTCTGCAAGGAAAACAATTTCTCAATAACAGTTGCAGTGTCAGAGTTTATTGGTTGTTGTTTTTATTGCAAAGACTCTAAATAAGAGATCCGCTGAATTCTTCATCTTAATAGAAATGAGTAGGTGACGCTGCAGCTGATTAACAAGCAATCCGTTTCCATTTCTGTCTCCATTAGTGAAGTCATGTTGTCTTGGATTACTGCCAGTCTTTGATTACATCGTGACCTCCGTGAAAATTGTCACCTCCATTGGCCTCATTGCAGGGGAAATGGGGCCCAATTTCTAAATTCTGTCATCATACCGCAATGACTTCTGGGAATGAATCAGCATCAGGGAGATTGCCTAATAATTCAGGGAGTCGGGGAGCTCACTAACTCTTCAGGGAGTCTCCCTGATATGAAGGAAGAGTTGGCAACTACGGTATTAAATTATATTTTTCTATTAGGATTTGGTTGGGAGCAGCAGACAAAGCACCAATCGGTGCTCCCTATGACAAAGAAAGGGTTAGGAGACCTTGTCCGAGCTGTGTGAGAGCCAATGGGAGAAGGTAAATGAATGTAAGCTAGTAACCATTTTCCATGTCTTTTCTTCTAGGATGGAATGAACTGGGTCTGCAAAAATGTCAATGCAAAGAAGAAATAATGGACTATAGAAGCAGTGATGGCTTACACACAGGGCTGCTTTATCACCTAGACTCTTTTCTCCTGTAAAAGACTCAAAGGTCACCACTAAATTCATTTTTCTTCTCCAGTACCGGATAAAATGCAAATAAACACACTCTGCTGGTCTATGTCCATGAAACAAAGCATGTCTACACTGTCCTTAGCCTACTTGCCATTTATTTAGTCTTTTTCAATGAATTACTGGTGTATCTTAGACTCCAATGTAACCGAAGATGTACTCTAGGTGTAGAAAAGCTTCTTTGTTGAACGCCTTTTGTACCATTCGTTGGCATCCGTGGGCTACTTAGGAATAAGGGTAAATAGAAGCTGCTCTGTGTTTTAGCCCAGGTGACTTCTATTCCCTATACACTATTAGAGGAGTGGAAATAACCTTTTTTGCTGTTCACATGATTTTTACCTTAAGCGTTGCATTTCAACCACCTCCTCTTAGCCGCAGCTGTTCACAGACAGTTAATAGCTTGAGATATTCCCCCGCTCCCTTGCCCTAATGCTTCATATGCATCATCACTGATTAATGAGCGGTACTTCCAATTAGAGAAGGCATGGCTGTAACCTATAGCAACCTGTCACAGGCTTTTTTTAATCTTAGACAGAACCTGAATGCTGCAGTTCACTGCTCTGTTATAATTTTTTTTCTGCACCAGTTTTGTTCCATTCCCTCAGTGAATACTGTATAACAGGTAGGTGCACATGTTGAATATAAATGATTTCTGGTCTTCTAGTAGACGGAAATCGTCAGTCATTGTTGGTGGTGATGAACACTACAAAAGTTAATCCTTAATCAACACTAAGGGCCTCAGTTAACAATTTGTTGCACTGTTCCCAGAGGTTGCTGATTGCTCCAATTCTAGTGCGGTTCAGAGCAGGAGAGCAAATCTGTGGTTGCTATTGGTAACAGCACATATGGCCACATAGCAGAAGGTCATCAATGAATTCACATGTATCGATATTATATTGTAAATTGGTAATCTGGCTGCAGCATGACTTATTTAGTGTAACGTTTGGGCATCATGGTTTTTTTGCACCTTAATTCATTCAAAGTTTCATTACAGAATTCTAATGATCTGCACAAAATAACACCCTTGTTTTGTTCAGGAGATGCCTCAGAATGTGATCTGTGTCTCGCAACACAAAGATCGTTGCGTTCCTAGATCTAAGGCTTTATGTGTACCAGATTGTGGCCCAATGGTTGAATAACAAAACCTATTGAGCAGCAAAAGAAAGGTCAGCTGTTGTGTTACAGAGGACACAGACTTTGTATAAATGAGTTTGTCATTTGGCAGCTGGTTATGTAATGATGCTTCGGATTCTTTAGGCCATTGTCCTATGATTAATTCATGGAAAGAGAAATGCTGATCAGTGGGATCACTACATATATATTTGCTAGACAAACCCCTCCACTTTGCTTGTATCTATGTTGTTGTTCACAAAGGTCCAATTTAAACTTTTTTTTATTTGATCTTTTTGAAGTATATTGTATGATGATCCAAATAAAGGTTTTCAACTGTCTAGAATGATGCAATTTATATCAATATTATTATATCTGATTTAAATACTTGTTTTTTTGCTAGTATTAAAAAAAGAGGTTATTTTTTTAAATAAGTAACCTCCAATATGAATATTTGTGGTTTGTTTTATCATTTTAAACTTGGAACACTTCACATATTGTTTTTATTTGGGTTTTCTATGAATTATACGCACTGTGCTCCAAAAATATTTGTTTCTTCCAAGCGTATCATGTGTTCTGTACAATTAAACCTCAGTCTCAGGGCCAATTCATTCCAATGCATATTGTTTATAAAATGTGATATTCATGTACAGGTGAAAATGGAATTTGAGAAAGCATGTTGAGGAAGAAAGGGTTGTTTACTGTAGCGACAGTAACTAATTCGGCAATAATATAGCCGATGCTACTGTGTGGACTGTATCATTTCTGAAATCCTTAATTCAGTATAATTAAAAATGTTTCCTTACCTTGGACTGTATTCAGACTTAGTGCTATGGTCCAACTTGCGCATGCTGTGAGTGTAAGCTGGCGATTATTTTGCAAGCTGTGCATGCACGTGGAAGATGTTACATATCGGATCTCCGTGCATATGGAGTTGATTCCTGCATGTGCACAACTTAGTACGACAGGGTGTGAGAATACGCAATGTGGGTGGGGGGAGGCAGTTAAACTGTACAGTATGGGTGAGTGTGGGTCCCCTTTCGAAATAGGGCCATTCGCTCCCAGCCAGTTCCGAGCTTATTGTATAGCAATCGATCCCCAGAGCACCGTGTTCGGAAAGGTGAGTTTCACCCAACCCTCACCCTCACCCAAACCCAATGCAAATTGCATACTCCCCAATTCAGGGGAAAAAAAATCTGAGAGGGCTCTCATTCGAAATAGGGACAGCCGAAAAACCGCAATGCGAGCACTCGCAGCGGGGACTAGCAATGGTATGGGCTGCGTTAGGCACTCCTGCACATCCAAGAGCTACAACCGCACAACAATCCGCACAGAGTAGTTAAGGCAGGCCTATTGTCGCTAGTCAGCTAAATTCCGAAATTGAGAGGGGAGTGATATGGGAGGGCACTAGCCACCTACATGCAGATATTTTGCTACTCCTATGCGTATGGAACACGGTCCCTTGTTTCTACTTCTGCTCCTGCCTGCTCTCTTCCGCACTGACCCCACTCTTTCCCGTTGTCTCTCCCTCTCTGTCCCCGTTGTCTCTCCCTCTCTGTCCCCGTTGTCTCTCCCTCTCTGTCCCCGTTGTCTCTCCCTCTCTGTCCCCGTTGTCTCTCCCTCTCTGTCCCCGTTGTCTCTCCCTCTCTGTCCCCGTTGTCTCTCCCTCTCTGTCCCCGTTGTCTCTCCCTCTCTGTCCCCGTTGTCTCTCCCTCTCTGTCCCCGTTGTCTCTTCCTCTCTGTCCCCGTTGTCTCTCCCTCTCTGTCCCCGTTGTCTCTCCCTCTCTGTCCCCGTTGTCTCTCCCTCTCCATTTCCTCCGCTCTCCTCCAGAAAAGTGCTGATTAGTTGACACTTAAGTGCTGAAAAACTAACTGTTGGCCCTCGCAGCATTGCACTCACATTGTAAAACAGAAAAAAGCAGCCAGATGTGTCCGATTTTGATAAGTAAATCTGATTGTGTCAATTAATGGGCTCCTTTCATAACGCAGATCTGCCCATATCACTGATTTTCCTATTGTAGGGCCAGGATGGCCACAAATCTGTATTATATTTCTGTCCTTTATGAAACAACCACATCACAGCCTGGTTTTGATGTACGTTAGCCTGTATTTATCTGTGGTGGTTTGGCTGAATGTCCATTTTGTGGTTTGACGTATAAAGTTACATTCAACAGCACATTATTAGGTTATAATCCATAGCTGATTACAAAGAGCATTAGGTTTCATACCCTCTGGTGACAATTATATATATATATATTGTGCTAGTAAGCAAAACATAAGGTCTGAAAAGGGAAACCATGGCTTCTGATGACCCAACACGTTAGAAGCATTGGGGCTGAACAGGCTGGCTGCTTAGCAAACATTAATCCAGAAGTAATCAACCGTTTTTCAAGTAGCAATTGAATCAAGAACTAATGGTCCTAAAATCCTGTGATGAGAGAAAAAGGAAAGGACACTATCGCGCATGAGTAGCAGATCAAGTGAGATACACACTCTGCAGCAAGACCCCTTCCACTAGGTACAGAATAATCCGCTCCTGAGCTTCCAACTGTCACTCACCTGATTTTAATGAATTAACTGAAGTATGAAAAAAAAAAAATTCTCCAACAAAGGTAGTTACCATAGTAACTGTTGGAAGCTGTGGCCACTCCCCTTTTGTGGTTCGGTTGACTCTCACTCCTATTACCCCCGCTGTTGGAACCGTTCTGCTGTCACCATATGCTTTCTTCACTGTGTGAACGCATGTTTTATTCTCCGTGCCTGTTCCAGGATCTTGCATGTGTTCAACATACATACGTAGTAATTTTCAAGTTGTGAGTAAAGAGGCCACAAACTGTGGCTTTTTCAACAGATAATTTTTTTTATTTTTTTTTTAAATCACAATTAAAAGACTATCACCAGATATCTTACCAGTTTGTACTAAGACTTCTCTTTGCCTCTTTCCTACCCTTATCATTGTTTCCGTCCTTCCCCGCCTGTTACACACCCAATTATATCATACTACACTCACGATGATGTCAGGGCTGCTTTCTGTTATGAGAGGAGTACATTTCCAGACAATATCATTTCTAAGAATGGTAAGTTCTTCTGACCATGTTATCCAATAAACTCAATAATTATCTTTATTGATCAGATATTGGACTGGATCCTTGCATTGATCCAATGCTGGATCCAGGCATCTATGAGGACAAAGGGTGGCCGCCCTGTACATCCTCACGTAATATGGGGACGGAATGGAACTCTGAATATTACGGAGAGCGATTTGCATGCCCTTACTGTACTATCGGCATGCCCCCTTCCCCTGTGTAGCGGAATGAGATTTGCGAATCTTGCCACATCCCAAAAAGTAGCCATTTTCCAATCTTTGTAAAACACCCTGTTTCTGAATCCAGTTTATTGTGGTGTTTTAAGACTTACATACACAGTTCCACAGTCCAATATATCATATGGAAGTATGTGATGTAACTGTCAAGTATGATGTATGGACCACACGAGACATCTCCCATTCAATACCGTAACTTACACCTGCACTGGACGTTGAACCTGCAATATATCGGTACCTCCCTTTTGCCTGTGTAAAATTTTGACTTGTGTGTATACTGGCGTCCTTTCCATCTTCTTTCATATAAGCGTTGGATCATCACGGCTCATTGCACTGTGGGTATGCAGCATTAATATGGCTTCCCAGCCAATTAGCAAGTATTACTTTACATATTGTAGCAATAATATTTTACATTAGGTAACTAGAAATGTAAAATAACAAAAAAGGTTATTGAACTGGAACCCAACTCCCACAAGATTTTTTTCAATTTCTCTTAGCCTCAGATGTAAGGATATTCAACTTATCAACTACCCTTTTAGTCCATGGGAGCACAGGAATTTCTGGTTAATAACGTACCTAGGTATATGCTGGTCGTGAGCGTATCTTGGAGATTTAATGTGAAATTGCACATGCGTGATCCAGATGTTACGCACAAAGTTTAATTCTGTGCCTTATGAGATCCATAAGAAGGGGTGCGCCAGTACCCCCATAAGAAAGAAATTAAGAAAAATGGGGGGGGGCGGGTGCATTTAAATAGGGCAGTATGGGTGGGGTTAGCAATCTCTTTACGTACTTTAGCAAACTCCACACAAAGAACCGTATTCAGAATTAATATCGGCCGGTCACTTACACATGCAAGGTGCATAAATGACTTGCCTTCACTGGAGGGCGCATGCGCCCGCCAGATGTTGCGGTAGAATTACTATAGTAACCCTAGCTTATAAACAATCGGACAGAACTTTGTTCCGTCCGAGCCAATTTCCGAGGAAATGCGGAAATGCCCGCTAAAGTGGGCGGGGGGGGGGAAGCATGGTAAGTGTACAGTGTGGGAGGGGGCTCCCACACTGTAGCGGATCAGCGGTCATATGGACCGCTGATCCACACGTTTGACTTAAGGCAGGCTTATGGCAGTGTAAGCACCACAGAGGGGAGTGACAGGGGGCGTGCACTCCTCTCTGTCTCGCGTCGTTACTTACGGAAAGCATGCAGGGGTCTGAATCCGGTCCAAAGATATGAGTTAACATGGCCCTATGGAGGCGGAAGTGTCATAGGCGTCAACTCACAACTAAGGTGCGTGGTATTGCGAGTCTGCACATACTTATTTCCTTATCTGTGAATCAGGTCCCCTGAGTGCAGCGTCATCATAAGTCTGGATCCAGTCCACTGTTTCCAATCATTGAAATCCTTTCTATGGGCCTGATTCACACTTAAGAAGTTTCTGCCCGTGTGTAGTAGGTTATTCACGCTATCTACGTACCAGATCAGTACGTACATAGCGTAGGTGTGGTCTTTAAAGACCGCATGCAGGGGGACCTTTTGAGGAAGAAGTGCGAGGGGGGCAGGTTGGGTTAGCTGCCCATCTGCCAGCACCTAACTCACTCTTAAGTGTGAATCAGGTCCTATATTATTAAGGGTTTGTAAATTATATATTACCATTACAATTCCAAAAGCCTTGGAAATAAAAATGATAGCATACAAGCAGCCTCCTTAGATAGGACTAGACACACAAATAAGTGTATTTCTGATGAATTTCCAGGCCTTATAACTTGTCACTGCTCTAGAGTCCTGTTCAGCTGCAGCTGGGAAACATCAATGAAGCCGTTCTACAAAGGATGAAGGAGATGGCCTAAAATCCATAATCCATGCTTTTAGGAAACAGCATTTTATTTGTAGATAATTGCAGCTTCTCAACACCACGTTTTCTATCCCTGTCTCAGTTTAGGAATTCATGTCTGGCTAGGACAAACCTAGCGCTAAACAAGTTTAATCTGTGGGATGTATGCCTTTTAAAGCATGACATACTGTTGACTATTTGTGAAGTACATATGATAACATGTTTCTCAGAGATTCCTAGAGCAGTCACATAGGAAAAACAGACTGTTGGGACCTGTCTAGAGTTCTCTGCTTGTGTTATTTTAAGCAGAGCAAATAAACCCTACCTGGATTTGTGCAGAGATGACATGCTGCTTTTAGCTTCACACACAACACTAAACCCGGTCTGCAGGCTTTCATTTCTGTGACAGGGGCTGTTATGTGAAGGTGGGGCCGGATTAAGGTTTCTGGAGGCCCCTGGGCAACTTGTGGGGGGGCTCTGACGCACATGACATTTAATGTTGGTAATAACATTGAAATGAACGAAAGAGCTGCAAATACATAATACCACACAAGTGTTACAAGCTATAACACACTCAAAGACTGAAAAACTAAAAAGAAAAAAAGAGAAGCATCATCATTTTCTAAACTCTGTCTTATTAAATAAAATGGTTGACTTTAAAACACTATTTTTTTATATTAATAAATGCAGTAAAATATTAATTTCATTCAAGCAACCAATAAATGAATAACAACTGTATAAAAACATTAATACAATAAACTGAATAAAATAAACTTTGTCAACGCTAATGGTCTCTGCCACTGTTCCTAATATACAACCTTTCCATGCTCTTCCATCTATTATATTCCTATCCCCAGTGTTTCCTCTTATATCCCTTTCCCCATTATTTTCTCTATTATATTCCTATTCTCAGAGTTATATCCCTATCCCCAGTCTTTCCTCTATTATATCCCTTTCCCCAGTGTTTTCTCTATTATATCCCTATCCCCAGTGTTTCCTCTGTTATATCCCTTTCCCCATTATTTTCTCTATTATATCCCTATCCCTATTATTTTCTCTATTATATTCCTATCCCCAGAGTTTCTTCTATTATATTCCTATCCCCAGTGTTTCCTCTGTTATATCCCTATCCCCAGTGTTTCCTCTGTTACATCCCTATCCCCCGTGTTTCCTCTATTACATCCCTATCCCCCGTGTTTTCTCTATTATATCCCTATCCCCAGTCTTTCCTCTATTATATCCCTATCCCCAGTGTTTCCTCTATTATATCCCCATCCCCAGTCTTTCCTTTATTATATCCCTATCCCCAGTGTTTTCTCTATTACGTCCCCATCCCCAGTGTTTTCTCTATTACGTCCCCATCCCCAGTGTTTCCTCTATTATATCCCCATCCCCAGTCTTTCCTTTATTATATCCCTATCCCCAGTGTTTTCTCTATTACGTCCCCATCCCCAGTGTTTCCTCTATTATATCCCCATCCCCAGTGTTTCCTCTATTATATCCCCATCCCCAGTGTTTCCTCTATTATATCCCCATCCCCAGTGTTTCCTCTATTATATCCCCATCCCCAGTGTTTCCTCTATTATATCCCCATCCCCAGTGTTTCCTCTATTATATCCCCATCCCCAGTGTTTCCTCTATTATATCCCCATCCCCAGTGTTTCCTCTATTATATCCCCATCCCCAGTGTTTCCTCTATTATATCCCCATCCCCAGTGTTTCCTCTATTATATCCCCATCCCCAGTGTTTCCTCTATTATATCCCCATCCCCAGTGTTTCCTCTATTATATCCCCATCCCCAGTGTTTCCTCTATTATATCCCCATCCCCAGTGTTTCCTCTATTATATCCCCATCCCCAGTGTTTCCTCTATTATATCCCCATCCCCAGTGTTTCCTCTATTATATCCCCATCCCCAGTGTTTCCTCTATTATATCCCCATCCCCAGTGTTTCCTCTATTATATCCCCATCCCCAGTGTTTCCTCTATTATATCCCCATCCCCAGTGTTTCCTCTATTATATCCCCATCCCCAGTGTTTCCTCTATTATATCCCCATCCCCAGTGTTTCCTCTATTATATCCCCATCCCCAGTGTTTCCTCTATTATATCCCCATCCCCAGTGTTTCCTCTATTATATCCCCATCCCCAGTGTTTCCTCTATTATATCCCCATCCCCAGTGTTTCCTCTATTATATCCCCATCCCCAGTGTTTCCTCTATTATATCCCCATCCCCAGTGTTTCCTCTATTATATCCCCATCCCCAGTGTTTCCTCTATTATATCCCCATCCCCAGTGTTTCCTCTATTATATCCCCATCCCCAGTGTTTCCTCTATTATATCCCCATCCCCAGTGTTTCCTCTATTATATCCCCATCCCCAGTGTTTCCTCTATTATATCCCCATCCCCAGTGTTTCCTCTATTATATCCCCATCCCCAGTGTTTCCTCTATTATATTCCTATCCCCAGTGTTTCCTCTATTATATCCCTATCCCCAGTCTTTCCTCTATTATATTCCTATCCCCAGTCTTTCCTCTATTATATCCCTATCCCCAGTCTTTCCTCTATTATATTCCTATCCCCAGTGTTTCCTCTATTATATTCCAATCCCCAGTGTTTCCTCTATTATATTCCTATCCCCAGTGTTTCCTCTATTATATCACTCTCCACACAATTCCCTCTCATATACTCATATAAATGATTAATATCTAATGCTCACAAGTTATATCTGTTCTTGTTAAACATAAACATAGGACGAGTTCCTACTTCCTGTGTCCTATCATATTAATGGACTCCATGATGTTTCTCACTTCTGCAATGACATCTTATGCCTCAACAACAACAAGACCTTACCTTAACCTAGTCTATTGTGGAATGTCATGACTAAGAGTGATAGAAGAGGTTTAATGTAAAGTAATGAGTTTGTGTGAAACCAACCAAATGTCTTTGTAGGTAATCTAAACTATAACAGAGTCTTTATTGAATCTATGTAAAGTCATTCAATGGAAATATAATTATATATTACTCTCAATTTACTTTAAACAAGTAGAAGGTAAAATAAAAAATACATTTAGTTTACATTTAGCTTTTTTTTTTCTTTACTGACTATGGAATTCGCCCATTTTCTTTAAAGTTAGGTGTAAAAGTTCCCAGGATACTGGTGTTACATTGTTTTGGTAAACACATGTTACATTAATGCATGTGGGCAGCCTGAAGACCCCATTATGTCTCAAGCAATTTTGTTTATGAAACGATCATGTGATTTTAGCATCACACAGGATTCTTGCTCCATGAAACAGCTTATGTGCTTCTGCTGTATTTAAAGGGGAAAAAAGGGATTTAACATATGTTTTAATAGTCCTTTTTTTCTTCTCAATGTGTTACTTTTAAATGTATCTGTCAAATGGAAAGAAAATAAAATGAATTTTAGTAGAAATACCAAAGAGTGTTTGTTTCTGTAATGACTAAATATTTGGGGATTTTTAGACTTTTGTGATCCTGTCTCTCTAATCTGGCATTTTGCTGGATTTCCAATGACCTGAGAACAATTCCTGATTTGCCCTAAAATTTTATTAAGACATAAAGGACTGGACCTTGATTTAAGAAAAGTGGGTGTTCTCGGATCGCAGAATGCTCACTTTATGCGCAACAAGCACTAAGGGAAAAGGGGAGATATACAAAGTATGTATTATAGGTGTGTCCTACGCAAGCCACCTTATGCAGATCTCCCATCTGTTTCCATTGTAGACATGGCTGCCAACTATTGTAAATGAATGAGGGAGATTGTGATTTCACCAAATGGGTGTGTCATGTACTGCCAATGGGGTGTGTTATGTGCCACTAAAGGGGTGTGACCTGTAAATAGCTCCACCCATGAGTGTGTCTAGCGCTCCCAGGAAAATTATTTTACAATAAAAATGGCAGCATCAGTATCTATTGATTGTTAAATTGTCAGTGATTAAATACTTTCAGTACTTTCTGGGCCCGATTCAATTGCCGGCGAAGTTTTCAAAAACTTTGCGTCGGTAAAAATACGACGCCTTCGCCGGCAATTGAGCGCTAAAAATTCGCCCATTCAATTATTTATTTACCGCTGCGCTAAAACAGCAGCCAGCGGTAAAAAAATAACCATAGAAGAAAAAAAAATCTCTCTGTTAACGCCGCAAATCACCTCCTGCTAGCAGGAGCTAGTGAGAGACTATTACCCAGTGCCTGAAATCACGTTCTCACGATACTTCAGGCTCTGGGTAATAGCCTCAGTAGCGCTGTGTGGAAACCGGAATAATAATATAATAATATATGTCATATATATGTTTTACCAATCTGTTTCTATGTTACCTGAATTTGAAACAAAAGCAGAGTTAACTATTGATAAGGTAATTAGCAGGGACTTCCCTTTAATCAGGAGAAGCCTTTCTTCCCCCAAATACTGGCCCAATCAGAGATGTTAGAGATTATCCAATCATAGATCAGGAAAGTTGTAATGGAAAGACAGAGATCTTTTGAGTCTCAGAGTGCCACCAGAGCTGAGAGGAGTCAGGATGGCTCACCTAATTCATATGTGTTGGTGAGTATAGGAATGTATACAGCATATCAGGGTATCCTATTTCTATTATCTTCTATAACTTCATTCTAACTTAATCTAACATAATGTGCTCTAGGGACCTAATGTTAACTCTGTATTTCAAACTCATTCTTATTTAAACACCCTTAAATTGATTATATCTGTCTGCTAGATAATGTGAAATGCCATGTGCTTGTAAGCCATCTTGGGTTAGCATGTGTTAGCAGCCATCTT
>WWET01001026.1:187392-199962 GCA_011038615.1 Limnodynastes dumerilii
GACCCTAACCCTCCCTTCCCTGCAGCCTGACCCTAACCCTCCCTTCCCTGCAGCCTGACCCTAACCCACCATCTCCTGCAGCCTGACCCTAATTCTCCCTTCCCTGCAGCCTGACCCTCACCCCCCTTCCCTGCAGCCTGACCCTAAGTCACCCTTCCATGGCCCTAACCCTCCGTTCCCCAGAGCCTAAACCTAACCCTCCCCCTTAGCCTAAAAGGCCCTGGAGATGGTTAATCATCCCTCTGGTGATCCAACGAGCGGCACTTCCAAAAAGGAATGAGTGAGTATACCGATTGCACACTCACCCATCCATTTAAAGAAAAAAAATCTAAAATGGCTGCCATTCGAAATAGAAAAGGAACTTTCGGCTGTTTCTACTTCGCAATGACAGCCATCGGGGCGGGGACTCCCACTGGTGCTAGATATGGCCCTGATAGTACCACAAAGATTTGACATCTACTTGCATCATTAATAATCACCTTTACCAGCTCCCCAGAGTTTAGAACCCTAAAAGGGACAGGAAGGGGTGGGGAATATGGACATGTTATGGCCATAACTGAGCATTTGGGGGAAAGAAAAGGGTGGAAATTATTGTGTCCCAGATGTGTGAATGTGAATATTTGGAGGTATAGTTGATAGCATAATGATGGTTAAAAAAATAGTACTTTAATATTTGTAATGTTCAGAAAAATATATATAAAAAATTAAGCAATTATATGTCCCATGAAATAAATCTGTTAATATTAATATAATTTGGATTGTCTTGTATCCTTTACCTGTGGCATGCAAACTGTTCAGGAACTACAAATCTCAGCACAACTTCCCAGACCACCGAACATGTGGTTCCACAATAGCTGAGAAGGCACATGTTGTTCTCCCTTACATACAGGTCTTTTCATGGGGGAAAATGTTGATCTAATTTTAGTGGCTATTCAAAACACATACATTTTGTCCTTGAATATAACCAGCTGGTGAGCATAAAACAGTTAACAAAAGAACAATAACAATCTACATTATAGTCCTATTTCCCATAATTGCTGACCTGTGGTTTTACTAGCTTATATATACTTCACTAAGGGACTCGAGCCAAGATTCTTCGGCCTGTACAAGAGCATTCTGGATAACCTGAACCACTCAGCACAAAGCTGCTTCTGTCATTTCACAAGAACCCTATTTAGGTCAACACTTCTAAAATAATTACCCACTAATATTTTCGGAAAATGGTGGTCGGTCGAGAGGAATAAGATGTCAAGTAGTTGTCCTAAAATGGGGGGTAAGCAGCACACTCAATGGTAAGGATTGTTTATAAAAACTAGAACATGTAAGAGTGTAAAAACAAGTCTGTGACCTAGAGAAATAAAACTCTCCACTGTTATTTTTCTAGTGTCTATAGGCCGGATCCAGAAGTAAGTAGGACCGGGGACTTATGCAAGTCACTTGCATAAGCCCCCTG
This sequence comes from Limnodynastes dumerilii, assembly GCA_011038615.1. NCBI lineage: Eukaryota > Metazoa > Chordata > Amphibia > Anura > Limnodynastidae > Limnodynastes > Limnodynastes dumerilii. The sequence continues at coordinate 188,846 of WWET01001026.1, forward strand.
TCTAGGAAGATTGGCGCATGTGCGTGCCAAAATGTTCTGCAAGTGTACCTTCAGACGTACGTAACTAAGTTATGTACGCCTAAAGGTACGATGAAGGGGCCAAACCATCAGTTACAAATGCCATATTTTTGCCATACAGTTGGGGGGTAGGCATTAATATTTTTCAAAGGAAAAGGTGTAATAGAACACGAGGACATGAATATAAACTGGAGGGTGGTAGATTCAGATAAAATGTGCGTACAAATTCCTTCACTGAAAGGGTGATAGATAAGTGGAATACCCTCCCATCTGAGGTGGTTGAAGCTAACACAGTAGAACAGTTTAAACATGCTTGGGATAAATATAAGGGTATCCTAAATCTCAAACTAAACTGAGGGTAAAATAGGTTCCAGAGTCAGTATAGTTTAAAATACTGGGCGACTGGATGGGCCATGTGGCTCTTATCTGCCGTCTCTTTATATACATCTATGGAACACCATTACGACTTGATCTGCATCCAATCAAGTCATAAAAGTTAAGGTAGCCCTCTGGAGACGTAAGTGTCCAGAATTACTACCGTTAGATCGGAGTGTCGGGGCATGCACTCCCCTATACGATGCGTAATTACAGACCCCGCATGCACGTAAACTTTCTCAATCCTAAATTCTATTATTATGACAATCTGCCATTTTTGTAAAAGATATAAATGGAAAAAAGGACCACTTGTGCATAGGTTGCTGCTACCTATCTAAACCCTAGAGGTCCAACCACCTCTAAAACAAAATAAAATATATAAAGAAATTGGCTAAAAGATAGGGGGCGCTACCAAAATTGTAGTAAAAATTAATTAAATGAAATAAATACTAATTAATGTGATGAATTGTCCCAATGAAAGGGATATTCAGTCAGTGAGTGTATGAATGGGAGGCCGGCTAAAAATGTCCCCATGTGAGATAACCAAAAAATATTCATAGGCCATTAAACCAGGAAAAGACACAAAGCACAAAATATTAAACAAAATCTATTTAATAAACAAAGTATAAAATAACATTTAACTGAATGACATAAAATAAAATTAGATAGTAGGGTCCAGATTCATACCTATGGTACAAGCAGCGGTCCAGTGTTTGACTAGGCATATTCCTAGTTGCCTGCGGGTAACAGTCTGATAAAGAGGAAGTCCCCAGTTAATAGGGACTGGAATTCTATCTTTAGACACCAACTGATGTGCTTCAGGTCTGGTCCTTTCGCAAGGGGGACCACTTTAAGGAAGGGATTTGCCCTGTTATCAATGGACTGCTGCTTGTATTGTTCAGTATTTAAATTTTTTTTTATTCTTGTTTGGCTTCACCTATTAAGGAGGAATTAGGGGACCTCAAAAACTTGAGTGTACCAGGTCCCAAGATTTCTATTGCCAGGCCCGGCAGTGAGTTATGGGGACAGTTGAACAGAGATTTAGTTGCAGTGAGTAAAGGTCTCTTTTGCCTAATCAGTACTTTAAATCACGACGTAAAATCTTGTAGAAATATTGTATCATTAGCATACCTCCCAACATTTGAGAATTGTAAATCGAGATAAATTTTCACGGCCTGGTAGAGGGGATGTGTCTTGTACAGCCCAGTGGGCGTGTCTGGGAAAGTGGGTGTGTCTGGCATGCCCATATAGCGGGTCTAGTGCATGTCTCTTTTAATAATTTAGACATCCATATGTCTACCCCTTTATTACTTGTCCAGCATCCATAACTGCCCCTTATTATTATGTTTAGCCTCCATGTCTGCCCCTTGTTATTATGGCCAGCCTCCATGTCGGTCCCTTATTATATGTCCAGCCTCCATATGTCTGCCCCTGTTTATATGTCCAGCCTGCATGTCTGCCCCTTATTATTATTGCCAGCCTCTTTGTCTGCGCCCTATTTCCAGTGCCAGCCTCCATGTCTGCCCCCTATAGCCAGTGCCAGCCTTCATGTCTGCCCCCAAATGCCAGTGCCAGACTCCATGTCTGCTCCCAAATGCCTGTGCCAGCCTCCATCTGCCCACTTATTGTCAGCCTCCATCTGCTCCCTTATTGCCAGCTTCCATCTGCCCCCTTAATGCCAGCCTCCATCTGCCCCCTTAATGCCAGCCTCCCCCTGCCCCCTTATTGCCACCCTCCATCTGCCTGCTTAATGCCAGTCTCCACCTGCCCCCTTAATGCCAGCCTCCAAATGCCCCTTTAATCCCAGCCTCATCAGCCCCCTTAATGCCAGCCTCCATCTGCCCCTTGCCAGCCTCCATCTGCCCACATCTGCCAGTGCCAGCCTCCATCTGCCCTCTATTCACAGTGCAAGCCTTCGTCTTCCCCCATATGCCAGTACCTGCCTTCATATCTGCCCCTATTGTCTGTGCCTGCCCCATTGCCAGCCTCCCCCTGCCCCCTTAATGCCAGTCTCCACCTGCCCCCTTAATGCCAGCCACCATTTGCCCCCTTAATGCCAACCTCCATCTGTCCCCTTAATGCCAGCCTTCATCTGCCCCCTTATTGACAGCCTCCATCTGCCCCCTTAATGCCAGCCTCCATCTGCCCCCTTAATGCCAGCCTCCATCTGCCCCCTTATTGACAGTGACAGCTTTCATGTCAGACCATTTATTTTCTTACATACCTTTAATGTCTTCTGCCTTCCTCCGCGGCGCTCCCAATGTGAGGCTCTCCCTCTCTTCTCACGGTGTCTGATCTGTGGTCGCCTTGTCGCCGGTAAAACAGAGCTCCTACGGGAGCCCTGTAGGACCAAATGCCTTTTCTTGAATGGCAGTGACCATATAGCTTACTGTCACTGCCATTCAGTAACAGATTTGGTCCTACAGGGCTCCCGTAGGAGGAAAAAAAGCATGGGAGGGCTTTAAAAACAAAAAAAAACAAAAACTTTATCCCAAGAGTCTGATCTCTCGGGACAAGTTGTGAAAAGGACGGGACGGCGGGACAGTCCCCCGAAAGAGGGACTGTCCTGCTCAAATCGGGACACTTGGGAGGTATGCATTAGCACACTGCCAGAGTGTGCCCAGACTTACACTGTGCAAATAGTTAACATTTCTTTCTAACACATTAAGTATCAGATCAATTCCAGGATTTGCCCTTAGGTAATTTATATATAATTGGATGGAATCATTTAGTGGAGGTCTGTTTTTATCCTTCACAAATGGAAAATATAATTAGGAGTGTGGCCGATGCATGCCTGTACATGTCTACTAATAAAGTTTTATATAACTACTAGGACACAGCAATCTGCAATACAACAGCATAGCAAGCAGGTAACTAGACATGCAGAAAGCTCACTTCCTTCTCTGTATATCTGCAAGACTACAGCTACATAATGCAGGGGCCTGAATACATTGGTGTCACTGTCTGTTCATTGCTTGGCCCAGGATTTGTCTAGATCCAGTCAAGTAGCTTGTTGAGCCAGGCCATCAAGCTGAGAGTGGATGCTGTGTAGCCAAATTAGAGCTGTATATATTCCAGTGTTCCCAAAATACATTTACAGCAGCCAGGAAACATGAACATTTTCCTCTTCATTGGAATCTGCTACATACGATACTCAAGTCAGATTCTTCTATTTCACATAATGTACAGGATCAAAGATCTGTTAAATTCTTATTTTGACATGTTTTATGTGCAGGACAACCATGTTGCAATACGCATGTTCCTTCCTCCCTGTACAATAGATTTTCAGGAAAGGAGACATTAAACAGAACCTATTTCCTGCTTAACTGTATACATAGGGCTGATTCAGAGTAGAATTTACACCATCTAATTTGCCTTATTTTGGGATAATTTGCAATGTGCCTTGTGACCGAAGGGGCAGGTAGGGGAAATGCGATCACAAAGCTGAAACTGGGTGCACACTACATGGTTTTGACACGATTATCATGCAGATCACATGATAAACGAGTTTTTGCAGCAATGTCTGATCCGTGTGTAAGCTCCAACGTTCATGTAGAATTGTTTCAAAGGATCATTTGATTAGATCTAAACTGCCTAATATTACCAATCAAAGTAAAGATGGAGCGATGTCCAAAGAATAGATGATAAATCACAGAGCTGTCAGTAAATCTTGTGTAGTGTAGATGGGAAACACAGAGGTGTCAGTAAGTTGTGTGTAGAGTAGATGGAAACACAGAGCTGTCGGTAAGTCGTGTGTAGTGTAGATGGAATCACAGAGCTGTCAGTAAGTCGTGTGTAGTGTAGATGGAATCACAGAGCTGTCGGTAAGTCGTGTGTAGTGTAGATGGAAACACAGAGCTGTCGGTAAGTGATGTGTAGTGTAGATGGAAACACAGAGCTGTCGGTAAGTCGTGTGTAGTGTAGATGGAAACACAGAGCTGTCGGTAAGTTGTGTGTAGTGTAGATGGAAACACAGAGCTGTCGGTAAGTCGTGTGTAGTGTAGATGGAATCACAGAGCTGTCGGTAAGTCGTGTGTAGCGTAGATGGAATCACAGAGCTGTCGGTAAGTGATGTGTAGTGTAGATGGAATCACAGAGCTGTTGGCAAGTTGTGTGTAGTATGAGTGCATGAATTCAGCATGCTTATAGTCGTTAAATAAATTTCATTGTTTGAAATTAATGAGAACCTGGATTTAGATCCAATCCAAAGTAAAATAAAAAAAACACAATTATCTCAGCCGTATTGTTTACTACCTTGTTTGACCCTTAGTGTAACTACTAATGATGATGATGAGTGATCAGTTCCAGATCACATATTTTCATGTGATCAGCTCCTCATGCAAAAGATAAGGTTAAATTGTGAAGTGCTGTACCTGATTATATAGACATCCATGCATCCCCATTATATTCACTTCCACTCCTGTCAGTCTGGGACATCCCTGACATCAAGCAAAGTTCCCTGGACCTACAAATCATTATAATAGCACCCTAAAGTTTGCACTTAAGGGCAGATGCTACAAGACAATTAATATCCATAAATATATGCTATATCTAATGCGTTATAAACCCCCTGTCACAATGTGCCTTGTGGAGGTCTGTGTTGGCAGTCATGCACTTACACGTGTGTCTACGAACAGAAATGTCACAATGATTGGGCCCCAGACTGTCTCTTGAATGCATAATGAATACAGATTAATTTACACTACTCCAGCACCTGACTTGCAGTAGTGACAAAGCGAATAATTAAATATGGTGTGTGTCTGTGCAGACACTCTCACACAGCACTTCTGTATTGATTTGTCCATATACACATGCCATATTGCTTGGGGTAATTATTAGTGAAAGTCTGTTCACCTGATTTCAACTACAGTTCCTGGGAGGCTGAACATGTAGTGAGTTGTCCTTCATTACCTAGAGTGCCAAAGCAAATTACCTTATGAAAGCTTTTAATTTAAAAGGGAGAGTGAAATATAGATTTTTTTTTTAATATAATGTGGTGGTTGCCATGGGAACTGGAAGCTTGCTTTTTTCCCTTGCGTTAATGGAAAACTGGGTGGGTATAAAATGTGAGTGTGGGAAGTAAATGGACAAGGTGACTGTGAAATACCGTGGTGATGTTTTCTAATGATCTACTCGGCCTCTAGTGATGGCTTTAGGTTTGTTTTGATAAATGATTCTGCTAATGGTCAGGGGCACACTGACCCGGGCTGCTGTCATTCTGTTTATTTGGGTGATCATAGAGGGTTGCTAGACAATTACAGATGCCAGACTGGATCGTCTGAATATCTCTTTGTTTTTCTGCATGTATCGCAAACTGCATGCCTCACAGTACTGTTTAATGCCTGTGGCTTGGGAAATTAGACCTGTCAATCTGCGGTTTCATTAAAAGATACCTCAGGCAGTCCGTTTTTTCTGTAGATAACAAAGCTTCGCCTGGAACCTTGATTTTTTTTTTTTCTGGCCATCCCATATAAACCCTTATCTCTGGGTGTAGCTCCCATTTTCATCAGAGGGCAGAAGAACCCTCTAATTAATTCAAAGGCACTTTATAGACCAGTGACCAGATCCTGAGTTTGAAAATAAGAGGAAGAGCGGGTGGATATTTATACCTAAGCACAATCATGCTGCATTTCAGGGGAAGTCACATTATTTTTTTTTCTTTGCATGCAGGGATAATACTTAGCTTTTTCTTTTTGCACACAGATACTGAGCAGCTTTGATGTTATTTTTACTGTTATTTATACTAAGGAAACATTACTTTATAACGCTAATAATAAAACGGATCCTGACCTTTGTGTGGAGGTCTGACAGTCCGCATGGAAGAGGGGAATTGCTGCCACTCCCCTCTCTAGTGCGGACTTAAGCTGGGTTATACTGCCATAAGGCTGCCTTAAGCCACTTGTGCGGTTGCGCTGTCCGTACGGCGGCTGATCCCTATGGAAAGCTAAAACCCTGCCCTGACCGTAATATTGAAATGCTCCCCACCACCACCTGGCCGGCGGAGGGGATGCGCCTCCCTGACGGACAGATTTCAAGGTGAACAGAAATAAGTTCCATATACCTGAATTTCTGTACCGTGCCATCTGGCACACGCATGCACGCTGCCAGGAGATCAGATGAATTCCACAATCAACGTGTGGAATTCAGCTGACGGACTGAAGTCTGGATCCAGTCCACTGTTTGCAAGAGATTATAATTTCCTTCCCTGCAATTCCACAGTTTAACCCAGGTGTAAATTTCCACGTTTTCCTTTTTTGGATCTGGTCCCAAGTAATTTTTCTGTCTACATCTACCTATATAATGCTTTTCAAGTTCCTATCTGTAGTCTCTCTATTCTGTTATCTTTGCCAGACAGCCTGATGTGGTCAACCCAGACACTTGGTTTCAGCATATTGAAGCAGCAGCAGCCATTTGGAGGGCATTGCTTGCCATTTAATATCTAGTGGACCTCCTGGGATGCTGGCAGTTAGCTGGAGGCATTTTGCACCTCTGATTTGTTGGTTAGTCCATTGGCATATTTTATTATTAGGGCTTAATATAGAATCAGGATGGCACTTAGCACCAGAAAGCTTTATTAGTTGCACGAATTCAGAATATCTAAGACTCTTAGCTTCCATCTCATCTTAGCATGATAGTTGATCCAGGAATGCACCATTTTTATGTTGTTTTAAAATTGTGTTGAATCTTTAATTGTGACAGGAGAGTGGAGACCTGTATTTGATTTATAAAGTCTATTAAATCCAAAGTCCAGCCAGACGAGTTGTTAATCATCATAGGCCTGTCTCCATAGCAATAAACAATTAATCATTTTAGGATTCATGCTAGGGGAGGCACAATCGCCATTATGCAACTATTGTATATCTCAGGGAACATTTTCAAAATTGCCTGTATTACTCATGGTAAAGCTTGGTCATTGACTTTCAGAATTATGTCTGTATTATGCAGCAGCAGCAGCCAATAAAAAAAAGTCACTACTAGCAACTTTAACGCCAGCTGATGTCTCTGGGATCCATGTTCTACAATGAAAAGTCATTAGTGTCAGAGAAGAAAGTTCAAAAGTTGATGATTTCATCCAAAAGAATGTAGTATCAGCAAATAAATTCAACAGGCTTCTGGGTCTCTTGACCTCCATTATCCCAAGACTGAGTGAGGGAGGGTGTTGGCATATGAACGAACCTCAGGCTTTTTAGCCTACAATACAGGAATCACAGGAGCTGAACTAAGAGCACTCTTACATTGTGACTGAAGGCAAAGTTTAGGTAAAGGCAAAGTTCAGCTGCCCAAGAGCAGTGGAGTCAAGATTTAACAGGCACCTGGCTCATTTGAGAGGGGCGGAGGAGCTTATCTGTGGCCTTCTAAAGAAACAAGTTGGCACAAGTAGTCACCCGCATCTCTGAAAAGGGGATTTAAGCTTCTCTGAATGTAGTCTATGATCTTCCAAATGAAATTTGTCGGCCTTATTTGAGAAGGGTCAAGAGATTTCTCTTATAGACTCTTTGAGCTCAAACAGAACTGAAGTGTTCCAAAACTTTCACCTGGCCTAGAAGAAGTTCATGGCATACAAGGAGACTGATAATAGAAATTCCTCTTCAATTTGACATTTCCTCCAGGCTTGATAGGCCACAAGCACAATATATCAAGTTTTGTTTTTTTATGATGTTTATTTATAGATTTTCCTAGCATACATTTAGTACATACAGTACAAAAAGGAAACCCTCCAAACCACCCCACACCCAAACAAATCCCTCCCAAACAAGCCATATACCCCTCGCAGGGTAGCCAATCACAAAGCAAAGTTACCCCAAACACAGTAAGAGAGTTGGGTAGCCTAAAGCCACCAACACACAGAATTTCAAAGCATGTTGATGCATTATATAACACTCACCATTTAGCGCACATTGAAACATAGAACTATTAAAATATTGGGACATTGAGACATTGGGCCTGATCCAGACCTAGTTTAGTGCTTGAACTTAGTTACTCCTGGGTTAAACCATGTTGATTTTAGGGGGAGTCAAGTTAATTGTATTCTTTGCATGCAGGGATATATCTTTGAATTGGTTACTGCACACAGATACTGACCAGCTTTACTATCACACTGTTATTTAGACTTGGGATAGGAAACATCACCTCTCAACTCTAATACTGTTTGCAAAAGATGAAATATGACTCCCCTGCAATCACCATGGTTTAGCACTTGAGTAACTAAGTCCAAGCACTTAACTAGGCATGGATCAGGCCCATTAAGAGGGGCTCAACAGACTAGTCTTATAATGAATTATGAAACTACAAGTGGGATAGAATTAAAGTGTGCATTTACCCAGAGCCTCAATTCCTTCCCCCCCTTTGAGAAAAAGAAGAAACAGAGTCAGTACCTGGAGTAGCAGGTACTTTTGAGGCACCATTAGGGAGGATGAATAAAATATATTAATTTCTTTCTTCTACTTTTTCAAGTAACACTAAATGAGGAAACGATTAAGCAGTAGAGCCAAGGCAGAGTATAAGCCCCCTTATGATGACAAACAAGAAACCATCCTATATTTGAGGACTATCCTCCACTGTGGTAAACAGGATAAAGGGGGATTCCAACCAGGGTATCCAAATTTTATAGAAACAATCACAGGATTTGCACTTAGTATGGACAAACTTCTCATGATTTAAGGTAACATTAACTAATCCAACCCACTTATGAGAAGAGGGGCAATTCTGAGCCATCCAATTACACGCTACCGTTGACATGGCTAAGGAAATAAGTATACTAAGATATCTGTACACTGCTGAAGAGTAGTCCTCTACTAGATTGATTCTGAAAAAGAAAACCTTAGGGTCCAGTGAACAATATATCAAGCTTTAGAAGTATAGTGGAACATCATTTCTGATAAATATTTGTAGAAAGGTCATACAAGAAAAGATTACAAAAAGGTATTTTTCCAAACCTGCATCTATTTAACAGTATAGTTAAGTAAGTATTTTTGATCTTCACTCAAACAAAGGGAAAAATTGCCCCAGCACACTGCCATAAACCAGTAACAGACTATACTGTTCTATCTGGACAATAAAACACAGAAATATCCGTTACACATATTTGCCACCAGCCACGTCAAGGCCTTTCTGTATGGTAGTCCTAACAATGAGAGTCCCAATGTTGGGTCACATATATATGTTATTAAATTGAGAGCTAAACTTACCTCAGGAGACACCCCTTAAGGTCTCCAAAATGGCTGCTGTGGCGCAACTCCCCCTCTCAGCTGCTGCTCCCAGACATGTCCACACACAGTACAAACACAGGATGGAAGTCGTCCAATCAATTTATAGGTAAATGTAAACAGGTGCATTTTTCCCTTTGTTTCTGTGGCTAGACCCTGCCTTTCATGCACCTGTTTACATTTACCTATAAATTGATTGAGCGACTTCCATCCTGTGTTTGGATCTTCACTCAACCCTGGTATTGCAAAGGAATTGAATAACTGATAATAAAACCATACTTGCCATATAGGTAACTATGATGGCATCTCATTCACTCCCTTTCCTTGCTGAAATAAGGTCTGACTACAGCATCTATTTTAAATTACACAGAGGAACAATCTTTGATTGCAAGTTAATTTAGAAATATCATCTATATTTCACTATTCCTTATATGTATTATCTATAGTAAACTCTCAGATCAAACCCTGTATATAAACTTTCTCTTTCATTGCCAACAACAGGGATATAGTAGAATGAGATATGAAATGATTGAGTATACTTGCTAAATATCAATAGAAGATCAGCCCTGACAACCCTAAGGAGGGTAGACGCAATTTACAATCTATACAATATAGCTGGGAGTGACCATGTCCATGATATATTAATGAATATCCAATAGGCAACAGCCTAGCTTGTGGGATCTCCCATTGCAGTCAGAAGGACAGATTTACTAAGCTGCGGATTTGGAAAAGTTTAGATGTTTTCCATAGTAACCAATCAGATTCTAGCTCTCACTTTCCTATTACTTACTAGAGAATGTCAGCTAGCATCTGATTGGCTGCTATGGGCAATATCTCCACTTTTCCAAACCTGCAGCTTAGTAAATCTGACTGTCATAGGATACAATGGCAACGTGGTGACAAGCTTAGTGACAGCTGGGATACAATAATGCTACATCCAGTCTTCCATACAGGTAAGAGAAGTCCACTTCCCTCACTCGTACTTACACTTCCAGGACCCTACCATAAAACTCAGCATGCCCTCACTGTGCTATCTACATACCTCCTCCATCCTACATAGTGGAAGTGCTCAGTTTCCCGCCACGTACCCCCCACCATCGGAGATCCATTCTGGGAAAGCAGCCCTCACGCAGCGCTTCTTACAAAGAGCAAATATTTCCCTGTCCTAGCACTAGGAAAACGCCCCCTTTTCGTCAGTGTGGATCTGAGATGCATCAATAAAAGGGAAATAACAGTGATGTCACTGGTATAAAGTTATTTCTGTTTTTATTGTTTTTTTTATTTTAGCCCATATTCAGACTTCCATTTTCCCTGATTTCTATGTGTTCGGATCAGGTGTAGGTCCCCGTAGCAAACGTCCCTATTTAGAAAGGGCCGTTCACTCCCAGCCAGTTCCGAACTGGCTGGGAAATCGATTGCTCATGCCTCGAAGAGGGATAGCAATCGATCCGATCCACGGTGCTCCGAAAGGTAAGGCTTCCCTACTCCCTTACCCTAACCCTCACTCCCCCCTCCCGC
>WWET01001026.1:208783-229676 GCA_011038615.1 Limnodynastes dumerilii
TGCTGAATCTCTGATATGCGGTAATTGGTGTGCTGTGAAAACACAAATATAAACTATTTATTGCATTTATTGCACTGTTATTTTACATGTTAGAGCTACTGCTTGTATTCCCTTCTTCAATTATTTATCCTCCTTGCAACTAGAAGCAAATAGCAATCTCCAACTCTAAGGGACAGATTTACTATGTTGCGGGTTTGTAAAAATGGAGATGTTGTCCATAGCAACCAATCAGATTTTAGCTGACAATATCTAGTATGTAATAGGAAAATGAGAGCTAGAATCTGATTGGTTGCTATAGGCAACATCTCCACTTTTACAAACCCGCAGCTTAGTCAGTCTGGCCCTAAAAGTGAGTGAGAGCAGAGCAGCTGAAATTACAGGAGATAGAACAGACAGAGTGAACAGGAGAGAGGCAAGAGCAGCAGGGGCAAAGTGGACAGATTGGGCACAGAGTCATAAGCAGGAACGGGGGCAAGGTAAGCAAAGGAGCAGAAGCTGGGAGCACTGGGGACAGATTGGTGAGGGAAACAGGAGAGCAGTAAAGGCAAGGAGTGCAGGACACAGCTGGGAGCAGCAGGGACGTATCAGGAAGAGATCCAGGAGCAGGAGTGGGGACAAGATAAGGATTTTTTTATATTTTATTTTTTTATTTATTAATATTTTTTTTTTTAAAGATATGAGAGATGTGAGATCAGGAACCGGATCCAGACCAAACTACAACAGCCAAATTTCCCAAGGTTAATATTTTACAATGCGCATGTGGTAAACGCACAGAGGCCTGGATCCTGTCCCAGGTTGTTTCACTCACTATATTATCCTCTACCCACAGTCATTCTCTGAGCCAGGGTGGCCATTAGGGGGGGACAGCCGTGTCTACTGTCCCAGGCCTGGAGCTCATGGGGGCCCGCCGAGTAGCAGGCAAATGCGCATGGAAGAACTTCCCTGAGCACCGGCCCGCTGTTATAGCAGGTTCCACAGCACCCCATGACGTTACATAGGGGGCGTGGCCCCACGGCTGTGTCCTGGGTCCCGCATTTTCTGATGGTGGCCCTGCTCTGCGCTGTATAGCCAAATCTATAAATAATAATATACACAGGGTTGCCGACATTTAAATGCTTCCCTCTGGGAGATCCCGGAGGGAAGCCATAGATGAATGCAGGGGGCGGGGATTAGCGGTGTGATTTATGCAAATAGCGCCATTAAGCCCCGTCCCTTGGTAATCAATTACCATTTTGGCGGATGTAGGTGGGGCTAGTAAACTAGTGTTGCCAGGCAGGGGGGCAGGATTTGAGGCAGTGGTGTCATGGAAACCACAAGCCTCAAGTCCCTTGCAGGAGATTTGCCGACTCTCCTGGGATACCGGGAGAACTGCCCGAATTCCGGGAGTCTTTCGGACATTCCGGGAGAGTCGGCAACTATGATTATACATGACATAGCAGCGAATATGACATCAGCACCTAAGTCTCCCTGGAAATATAACTACGTTGGGACCATGTTTATGGTGAAGTATAAAAGACAACAGTAAAACAGAAACAAACATTCCATGCAATAAAAATCACTGTCCGTATTTGTAGAGCAGAAGCAATTGCTCACACCCCCTAACCTATTCAAGAGGGAAAAAATAAAAATAGAGCTAATCGGAGCCGGAAAATGTAGGCCTCAGCTCCCCAAAGCCTCTTTCAAAGCCCTATTAAGAAGTAGATTGTACCACGCAAAGGAAACTGCTTCCCTCTGTGATTTGTCTGCGTCTGTGCAGCAGCCATTACTTTTGTTTGTTTTTTTCCTTCTTCCCAAAATGACAAACTTTCAGTGAGTGATACGATTACCCTTCTTTATGACTTCAATACAGTGGTGTCAGCAGAAGCAAGTAGATGATAGGAATATTAAACATACAGCCGCTATAAAAAGTATTCACCCTTGTGGCTTTTTTTTTTTTGTTAGAATGTGAATTCTAAATAAATGTATTTGGGAATTTTTTTTACGATCGATTCACAGCAAATACTCAAACAAAATGGAGTATAAAAACTTTTATTACTGTAATTTACAAAAAATAAGCAAGAAACAATTGATTATCCTCTTGACTGAGCCCACTTATTTTTATGCATCATTGATAGGCATCCTAAACATCACTACCACTCAGATGATATCCCACCAGTATCCCCCACTAACATATACAAGTTTTCCTTCAGTGAAACCAGAAATCATCGCTATAGCATACTGCTCCTGGCCAAATGCTGCACAGTAGCCAGATGGAATAATGTCTAGTACTATGGACAAAACTTCACCCAGTATTCTCATCAAAACGTCATTAGACCTTAGACCACTACCCGGTATGCTGGTCCCTCTCATTATACTTTAACAGTGCACCTGGCTGGACCGTGTTCAAGCTTAAGAGTAAGTTAGGTGCGGACAGAACAGCACCTAAGTCACCTGTCCTGACCCTAAACCGCCCCCGTTTTTAGGAACCTTATGGCACTTAAGAGAGCCATAGTGCTACCTTATCTTACTTAAGAATGAAACTCCACACGGACATTGGGCCTGATCCAGACCTACGCCCATCGTCGCTAGGACGGCAGGCGTAAGCGTAAGATCGGCTGCTACGGCAGCCCGGCGTCGCTACGGCAACACCTGATCGTGGATCGGCCGTCCGTAGCAGCGCCGTAGGGACGCTGGAGGGGACGTCCCCCAGCATCCCCGCTACGGCAACGCCCGATCGTGGATCAGGCGTCCGTAGCAGCGCAGTTGGGGCGCTGGAGCGGACGTCCCCCAGTGTTACAACGTTCATGTTAGTGTAGGTGGGCGGGGGGAGGTAGTTTAATGAGGGAGGGAGGGGTTTGCGGTGATATGCTTCTGTGTGAGCGTATTTTCCCTTGCTTAGGCCGGCTGAAGTTAGGGTAGCCTTCAGCCGGCGTAAGGAAGGGGCCATACGCTCGCACAGGGAGAGTGTCGGGGTAAGTGAACGCCGATACGCTGTGCTTTAGTAAGCACAGCGCATCGCGTAGGTCTGGATCAGGCCCATTGCCTCCCCGCCTCCCCTTGCCCTCCCGGGCTAATCCATATTCCTCCCTCCTCCCACTTCTACCTAAACACTCCCGGAGATGGCATTACGCTGCCTCCTTCTTACTAAAGTACTCTGTGCAGCCTTAAAAGACGGCATGGAGGTGATCTATGTACCTAAATGGTACGTAGATTGAGTAAATGACCGCATGGGTAGTAAGTCATTTCGGGAGATTCCGTGCTTAAGAGGCCAGAGCTTCTTAAGCGTGAATTAGGTCCCCTATATTTTATTATATTAACCTCAAAGCATAACGTGTATTATTTCTGTTTAATAATAACAATGATCCAGAACAACGCATCAGAGCGAATTTACGCGTGGGGGAGATGTAAAATCGCCTATTTCCAAGTACTGCTCATGCGCACTATAGAAAATACGCTCATTAGCGTAGCGTAATTGTGAACGTATGGGCCATTCACGTAATTGTCACGTAAATACTTACGTGTGGGCGTGCCAATTTTACGTGAGTCAACAATACGTTCGATTTACGTGAAGTAGGTGGAGGTTTGTATACGTTCGCTTTACGTAAAGTAGGTGGAGGTTTGTATGTAAAGTGTACAGTATGGGCGTGCTGAGCGGCGTACGTTCATGTAGTCTATACGTCCGTTAGCGGACGTACGCTGTTACGCGAAAAAAAGTTAAGGTAGGGTTTGGGAAGCAGAACTCGGTGAATTACGTACATTCAAGGGGTGTGCCTAGGGGAGTGTATAGAAAAATACGCGTGCGAAAATACGTTACGCGTGGAAACGTATTGCACACGTAGTTCTGGATCTACCCCAATGTTTTTTTTTGGGGGGGGGGGGTTATAAAGAATTTCAATTTCAAAGTAATCAATTTTGACTGCATAATATAAGAAAATAAAATGGGAAAAATATTGCACCCTATAATGGCCCTTACCTAAATATGTCTAATTAGCTTACTTGTGTGCAAAATTGTGGACATATGAGAGGTATTCTAAAGGAGCAAATTGATTCTCATAATGAAATATAGGAACGTATACAGGGGTTATGCTCACCTTAGGCACAGAATTAATGACCTCCTGCTGATTTTGTAAGGCAGATCACATGATGAACGTTATTGTGCTCAGTCAGGAAACCTCAGTGACTCAGGACTGCAAGTGGGCACCAATGCCTCCACGGCTTATAGCTGTGTCGCATCTGTTCACACCGTAGCATGGCTTAGGACATGGGGGTTTACCCATTCATACTGATTACGGTTATTTCCAGGTTCAAAGCTTGGTGTGAAAGGGGCATTAGTCAGGGCCAGGTACAAGTTTCCCTTTATGTCCCCTTGTCACCAGCCCTGGCTACCCCCCATCAAGTGGCATCCCTAAGCACATGCCCAACTTTCCTAATGGGAAATGTGTCACTGCTGAAATATATATTGTTTGAGCACAAATCACCACACAGGAAATGGTAATGTTTATAATAAGGTTTGAAACAGCAACATATTTCCTCCTGCAATAAAAATACATACAATGTGTAGCTAAAACAACAGGAAACAAAATAGCAATGTTTCCGGCTCAACTTGTTAATCAGTATGATTAAGGTACATTTATAAAAACATTTTAAAAAGCATGAAGGTTCATAGCTACCAATCAGATTCTAAGGGCAAGATTTACTAAGCTACTGGTTTGGAAAAGTGGAGATGTTGCCCTTAGCAACCAATCATATTTTAGCTGACATTCTCTAGTATGTAATAGGAAAGTGAGAGCTAGAATTTGATTGGTTGCTATGGGCAACATCTCCATTTTTCCAAACCCACAGCTTAGTAAATCTGGCCCTAAGTGTCATTTAAACATTCTAAAAAATTATAGCTAGAATCTAATTGGTTGAGGTGGACATCACCTCTACTTTCTTTGAAGCTTTAGTAAATCCAAGCAACAATGAGTTAAATGTGAGGGACAGCTAGAAAATCACAATTAACCATTAAATGTTAGGTACATTAAAGTCAGTCTCCTGCAGCAACAATCAGCATTCTATTACTGTTATAACCATGGTTTCTGCCTTGTACACTGAGTGGCATAAAGGGATAGTGGAATAAGATAATAAAATACCATTATTTTGATTTAGAAGCATAAGTTTAAGCAATTGAATTAAATGTATAAATAAAACATAAAGGTAAATAATGAGCATAAATAACTAAAATTATAGTTATGTCAGTCATTCTGTTTCTTGAGTGTTGATAAGATCAGTAACAAATTAACTTTTGCAAAACAATATCTAAATGTGAGTTTCTGTGTATTTCTTTCCCAGCCATTCAGTAATACATGTCACATAGCAGCGGTCAGATTCAATGTATGTTCTCCTAAAATTTCTCTAAATCTGATCTGACATGACTGCTGGCTGTGCTATAGGGGAGAGTCCATGAAGTAAGATATATGTCCTGAATTCTAGGTTGGACAAATATCTCTCATACAAGAAACCTTTGGAATTAGCTATACCCTCAGGGTCTGGGGACTTGGAGTATTTTTTTTTTTTAATTAAAAGTACTGAAAATTCAAAGATTCTAGTGATTTGTGCACAGAACAAACCTAAAATGTAAAAGTACCAAGCGTACAATTTATTTGCTCTGGCTAATATGACAGATGGTTAAAATGCAATGACCTTCAAGGCATCTGGTTCAAGGTCAGCATGTAGGATTCGTGTATCTTGTCCTCTGCTGTACATTTTTATTTTGTACTGTAAGATACCAGTGAGATAAAACATATAAAAGAATGTTTTTGGGGTCTTATTTTTTGTAGCTGATGCCTGTAAATTCAGCCACCAGACTGAGAATTTTGATCAAGGAGCCCAGCGCAAAAGTGATAAGACTCTGGAATTATGCAAAAGTATGCAAATGGTCCCATAAATCAGCCTGACAATGATGTATGGGAAAAACAAAAAGTTGCCAACAAAAGCTATAATGTTGTATTAAAAGAAGAACCTTGGCATTAAAAGGCAGTACGTTCATGACACAATGTCCTCAGAGCTCTGGTTAGGAAGGCAGTATTTTATCACATGTCTGCCCCCTGTGTTTCCAATCCTGTGCTCAAAAGGGAGGCCGAACAATAAGCAGCATTGAGATTCTTCAGCCATCATTCCACTCGCACTTTTTTTTTTTTTTTCTTATTTAGCCCTGGACTAAAAATGCAGGCACAAACAAAGGCATTTCATAAAGGTCAGCACAGTGGCCGTAATGCAAACTTGTATCTAAAAATGCATTAGTGTCTTCTCCCCTTGGCAACCCTGCACACAATAGCTGTATTTATATTCCTTCTGTTTTGTTCGATAAGGGGAGGGGAGCTAAAGATATCACACACATCACTATTAAGGCTTTTGTGAAATGTCCTATAGGGAAATTGCTGGAACCACCAATAAAATACATTTTTATCTATTATTTTTTTTAAAAGATTTTATATTTCCTCAGAAAGCTTTACAAGAGTTCTTTTACTAACATAGGTCCGAGCTGGGGGAAAACTCACTGCCAGACATGTCCAAAAAGGATTTTAATCTAGATGGAATGAACTATATTTTCTTTGTAGATTTTTTTAAAGTAATCACTGTATATCACTGGGTTGCCAACTCTCCTGGAATGACCGGGAGACTCCTGAAATTCAGGCAGTTCTCCCGGTATCCTGGGAGAGCCAGCAAATCTCCGGCAAGGGACTTGAGAATCGTAGTTTCCATGAAACCAGGGCTTCAAGTCCTGCTCCCTACTTAGCAACACTAGTATACTAGTGTTGCTAGGGACAGAGAGGAACTAGATTATGCAAATTGCATCATTAAACCCCACCCCATCCCTATTAAACCCCAATAGGGGTAATTAATAGTCAAGGGGCATGGCTTAATGACACAATTTGCATAAATTGCATCACTAAGCCCTGTCCCCTGCATGCCTGTATGGCTTCCCTCTGGGATCTCCCAGTGGAAAGCGTTTAAACATCGGAAACCCTGGTATATCATTGAATAATGAAACAAACATAAGTGCACAGCAAGGTCTCTTAGGGCTCTATCCCGACCTAATAACACAAGGGAACTTATGCAATCTGCTTGGGTAAGTCCCCTTGCAAGTAACATCTGCGCATGCTCCCTCCAGATGTTACACATTGAATCTCATTGTGTATAGAGAGCCGTGTGTCGGGGAGGTGCATGCATTTCTGGTGCCTAAATCCCGCAACGGGATACGCAAGCAGAATAGCTGTAAGGAGCGGTGTTTAGGCGTTCCATGCGGATCTGTGAGCGCACAGACACAAATCCACATGGAAAGCGTAAGTTTGGACACAGAAGTGTCCGTAACTGCGCACTACAGAGCGGAGTCACAGGGGAGGTCATTTTTGCTCTTCCGTGCGTAGTTTCAGACCTCTGTGCATACGTAAAAGGCACAGAGGGCTGGATACGGCCCATTTAGTGTGACCCAGAACATAATCAATCTCAGGCTTGAAGGACTGGACCATGAACGGAAGTGTTAGAAAAAGTGATGAACCGTCTGATATGTTACAGGTGCAAAATATACCAGACCACTGAAAACTAACACAGATAAGGGTTTTAGTAAGCATTTGGTTCATCTCTTCTGCCTATCATTTTTTTTTGTATTAATAGTCAATTATCATGACTTCTTCTCTGGCCTTGATTGGTCAAAGATGGAACCAACACATTTTCTTCTACTGTCTCCTGGCTCCACAGATAATAGATTAGATGTAACCAATATGTACTTAGAGAGAAACCCTTTAGCGCTTCATATAATCTATGACTGGCCTGGACATATTTCTTTATTAACAGGTTTTTATATAGTTCTATCAGATTACGTAGTGCTTACAGAGAATATTTCACATTTTATGATCCAATCAGTCCCTGACCCATTGGAGCTAGATTCTAAATTACCTAACACATTCATACACACACACACACACAGACTAGGGCTCGTTTATTCAGCAGCCAATTAACCTGCCAGCATGTTTTTGGAGTGTCGGAGAACATACAAACTCCACACAGATATGAATATGTCTTTATATTTATTAATACAATAGGTATTAATATACGAATGTCAAAAGTACACAAGAAAAGGAGTAAATTGGTCTTGAATAATTTTAGTTTAAGCTGGAGTGAATAGGCACCGTTACGATCGTATGAGCCTATTTGCTCCAACTTAAATTACTATTATTTGCTGAACAACAACTTGCTGGGTGCTATGCCTGCTGTAGTAATAAATATAAAGACATATGGATATCCCCGGGCTGGTCGTAGCGTATATAAAGTGCTACAGGAAGTCTCTCTAAGTACATATTGGTTACATCTTTTGATGAAAACGGGCCTGATCCAGAACTACGCGTCGGAGCGAATTTACGCGTGGCTGAGACGTAAATTCGCTGTTTTGTACGCACTGCGCATGCGCACCATAGAAAATACGCACATTAACTGTGAACGTATGGGCCATTCACGTATGTGTCACGTAAATACTTACGTGTGGGCATGCCAATTTTACGTTACTCAGAAATACGTGAAGTAGGCGGGGGTTGTATTTAAAGTGTACAGTATGGGCGTGCTTAGCTGCGTAAATTAGTTCAGCCCATACGTACGTGTGCGTATGAATGCGGTTACGTTGGAAAAAGGTAAGGTAGGGTTTGGAAAGCGTATCTTGACAAAATACGTCCGTGCAAGGGGTGTGCCGAGGGGAGTGTAACAAATTTATGCGCACGAAAATACGCTACACGAATAAACGTACGGCAAACGTTGTTCTGGATCTACCCCTAAACTGGTGTCTGGATAACATAATCCTATAAGACAATTTCAGAATATTGTTATATTACACATTTATTTAGTAAATGAGATCCTCAGAGCCTCTTATTAATCTTGGCCAATAACCCTTGTAATGACATCTGCGTGCCTCTCCTTGTATACATCCTGATAGGTACATCATTAGTTGCAGGGAATCATGCTTATTATACATGATACATATCATACAATAACATCTGCATGGACGTTAATGCGATTTTAAGAGTCCCGCAGGATGACTGAGACAAAATGTATGAATGTATTTGTGTCTTACAGGAAATGGACTTATTCACTGACTTTTTAATATTCAGTAACAGCATGAATACTCTATATGCCCAATTGGCTTTTATTGAGTGTACACTTAATATTAGTAGGCTACATGTTGTCAAATTTAGATGGAACATAGGGCCGGATTCACAATCCAGTGTTTCAGACCGCATATACGCAACCTACATAACGAAAAGTAAAAAAGAAACTGCGCCGGGCATATTGCATATATGTCCGGTGTTTCAGACCGCATATACGCAATCCTTCCTCCCTCCCTTCCTTTCTCCTTTTCTTCCTTCCTTGCTTTCTTCCTCCCTAACCCCCTTCCTTTCCTTCCTTCCTTCCTTCCCTCCTTCCTTCCTTCCTTCCCTCCTCCTCTCCTTCCTTTCTTTTTTTCTTTCTTCCTTGCTTCCTTCCTCCCTAACTCCCCCCTTTCCTCCCTCCCTCCTTTCTCCTTTTCTTTCTTCCTTCCTTGCTTCCTTCCTTCCTTCCTTCTTCCTTCTCTCCTTCCTTTCTCCTCATCTTTCTTCCTTGCTTCCTTCCACCCTAACTCCCCCCTTCCCTCCTTCCTTCCTTCCTTTCTTCCTTCTTCCTTCCTTCCCTCCCTCCTTTCTCCTTTTCTTTCTTCCTTCCTTGCTTCTTTCCTCCCTCCCTCCCTCCTTCCTTCCTCTAGGCTTTACTCATGCCATATAACATTTGTAAAGCAATAGGGCCTGATTTAGACTTAATAAAGTTACCTGATTTTCACCCACTGAATGTGGAAGTCGGAGTTTAATCTGGCAATGCACATACCAGGTGTCATGCATCGGATTTCCAAGTGTACAGAACTAAGTTCCACGGGGGAGGAGGGGAACATACAAATGATACAGTAGGAGCAGGGTTTTAGAGTTCTGTGCAGATCAGTTCGTACAGACCATGCCAGACATCATCTTACCTGATGTTGTTTCAGATATAGAGGACAGTATTCAGGGGTCATAGGAGGAGGTCAAAGCACTAATGTACTCATTGTACCATGGAAAACATGGTTTATTGCTTTATCCTACATGACTATATACAATGCATGGGGAGAACAGCTGAAATTACTAAAACCATTGTGTTTCCTGTGTTACACAACAATAAACATGAGCACGATATAAAGAGTTGAGTGAAGAAAAACTAAGTTTTGTAAAATAACTGGATTTTGGATGATCTCAAATGTTAAGGCCATTTCTCGTTCATTTTATGGATTCTATTTGATATAAAATATAGAGGAGCATGACTGTCACATATTGATATATCACGCTTCTGTATGAGACAGGAGTCATACATGTAACCAGTTTTTAAGACAAGAATTTTTGAACTTTTACTTTTATTCCAGTTGATTAAATGCAATTATCCATAGACCTAATGGAGAAATAGATAGGTAACACTTAGAAGGCATCAGCAGCATCTCTTTTGTTTCAGAGTCCTAGAATGCTCTTTGTATTGGGTGGCTGTTTTGGTCACTAGAATGCTTTCTGTATAGAGTGGTGGTCACCTGATGCTCTATGTGTTGGGTTGGAAGCCACTAGTATTGGTTGTGGGTCACTTGTATTCTCTCTGTAGTGGCTGGTCATCACCTGATGGTGTCTGTGTTGGATGGTAGTCACTAGAAAGCTCTTTGTATTGGATATTTGTTATTAGGATGCTTCTTGTCACCTGATGGTGTCTCTGCTGGATGGTAGTCACTAGGAAGCTCTTTGTATTGGATATTGGTTACTCGGATGCTTCCTGTATTGGGAGGTGGTCATCTGATGCTGTCTATGTTGGGTAGTAGTCACTAGGAAGATCTTTGTATTGGATATTGGTCACAAGGAAGCTTTCTATGGGGCAGATTAATTTGAGCGCGAATGATTGGATTAGTTGTGGAGTGCGCCTATTCCTTACGGTATCTGGACATCACAGATTGTGTCTCGCTCTATGGGGTGTGAAATTAAATCTGTGATGTAGATTCTCGCGATGTGTCACACATACATTGCACTCAATTGAATCTACCCTTATACTGGATATTGGTCACTAGGAAGCTTTCTGCATTGGGTGGTGGCCACCAGGATGCTCTCTGAATTGTACAATAAAACCTCTGTATTGTACAGGTGTCACTGGAATACTGGTGATGACATAACACTATTTCTTGTATCTAATTGACTGTATATAACATCACCACATTAGATATTTTCACAGCTCTTATTAAGGTTCTTTACTCTGGGGTAGGACATCAGTTATAACGGTATAATGATCCTGCTTACAGTAGTGACCCCACCTATAGATGACTACATCCACCTGTGACCAACAGTTCTTTTTCCCAGGGGACACTTTAAGTTTCAGGTCTGCCCTGTTTGAATGAGCTATGCAGTAAATTAGTTAAGCATAAGATACGTCACACATCCCTTTTATATTATGCATTTTTGATAATACACAATGTATTTATTGCATGAATAGCAAACACAACCGAGCCATTACCAGACACAGAGTTAAGGCTATATACAGGACTTTATTGGTAATGTATAACTAACAGACTTTACTGACTTTATATAATGTCCCTATCGCTTATAATGTCATGCGGTTACACTGGACTATTCAGCTAGATGGACCCATTAAATATATTTTTACTGGCTATAAAGAGCTATCAAATGAATATAGACTTTCTGTGAGCTGATTAAAGTAACTACAGTATGTGAGAGACAGAGAGACATTTACATTCATAATATTCATGTTTATTTGTTGTATGGTTGTTAGTGGATGGAGCAATATGCAGGTATTTCTGTTATGACTGATATTAAGTATGGTTTGAAAGCAGTGCAGAAAAATTGCTTGTTAGGGGTCATTTAGTAGCGTTGGGAGTCCCCGGCCCTGGATTTCCCAGCCAGTTCGAAATTGGCTGAGAGTGAACGGCTCTTTCGAAATAGGGGTGTTCGCTACGGGAACCTACACCCCTTGAGGATGGGGTTGAGAGCCCCTGATATAGAGGAATAATGCCCTAGGTTGCATTTTCGCACACACAAAAAAAAACTATTGTCCCTCTTTTTACCAAGCTATAAAAATAATAGTTCTTTAAAATATAGATGTTGCTGTTTTTATTTGTGAGGTTACAGTAAGATGATCCTTTAATACTTTTTTAAACCCTCTTTGCTTTTATAGATCGTTGTAGTGAATGAAGTAGCTCTGTAAAGATTTGCAGGTTCATATCCCATGTACACAAGCTAAATGAGAGAATGTGCACTTGGGATCTGGATCTGCTTAGCGCATGTGGAAAAGTTCAAGTTCTGCCAATGACTTGCCAGCACTCTGGCCTGTCACATGCATGCTGGAGGCTCGTGACAAGCTAGCGAGCCTCGGTGCCAATGAAAGCAAGGGGTGGCCGCAGTCTCCCGCCCTTGAAAAATTACAGGGTTTCATTTTCCTGTCTCTCCAGATGTCTACAGTCCAGCACAGATGTTCTTCATCATCCTTTCCTGATCAGTGTCACCAGGTCCCCATATTCCTTCCATCAACCCTTGTGTCCTTCAGCAGACACCAATTTCCTCTACCCAGCTCCTCATTTATCTTCTTCCCCCCCGAACACAATTTCACCAAACTCCTAATACTTATCCACAACCCGCAGTTTTAAAACTCCAGTCATTTATTGATGCTCTATTGTGGTAGTCCATCAATATAATAATAATTAGTTTAGCATGTCAGTTTTACACAAAGCATTCTGGGAAATCATTAGTAATTGCTTTTGTTAAAAAAAAAATGTTGTTTTTTTTTCTATCAAAGGCTCTATTTTTCTCAGTATATAATAAGGATTTCCATAGATACTAATAATGGCAAAAGATCAAAGTTACTTTCAATTAAATATTTCATAATAAAAAATAATGAAGGTTTAGATTTGGAAATGAGTTAAAGTGTGTATGCGTTGCTCCTGCACTATGAAATGAAAATAAATGATGAACTGCATTAGATATGGTAAAGAATCAATAAAGCCTTGCTAGATTACAGTCACTTAGCATGGGCCCTGGATAGTTGTGTGAGATGCTCTAATGATATGTGTTATTCCAGATACTGTTTTGGGGGAAGGGCAAATGGATTCATGATGTGCAGCATTCGTGTCGAGATCCAGGCAGATTATTCTGCAATTGGAACCTTGCAGACACATATTTATCTTTCTCAACAGAAGATTGAAGTGTTAGGGACACTATATTTTTTTTCTACAAAATAAATGATTTCGACACTAGACATTATGAAGAGTAAAATATGGCCCTATGTGACTTTCATAGGGTGTACCAGGAGAACCCATTTGTCCAAACACCGACAAAGCCATCCTCCATAATCAGATCATTCAGAAACCTTTAACCCTAGTAGGAAAGTCACTGGCCCGATTCAATTGGTGGCGTTATTTAAAAAAAATTTGCAACGGAAAAAATACGACGCTATCGCCGTTTATTTAGCGTAAAAAATACACCAATTCAATAGTTTTGTTATCGCTGCGAAAAAAAAGCAGGCAGCGAAGGATAAATTTAACACAATTTTAAAAAAAAAACTTTTTAAAATGTCGCAACTCACTTCCTTCTAGCAGGAAATGCCCAGCGCTAATGACAGGTTCACTGTCATTGACCAGTGTCTGAAATATCGTTCTCACGATTTTTCAGACACCGGCCAATGACTGTCATAAGCGCCAGGCATAGTTGCGACGTTTGAAAAAGTTTTTTTTTTTAACCAAGACACCTGCACAGCTGCCCCTGGCATCGAGGGGCATGTTGATGCTTGTAGTTCTACAAGCATCAGCATGCCCTGTTGGGGCACAAGACAGGGCATCGCTAAAAATCTGCACCTCTCATAGGGGCGAATTTTTAATTAACGCTATTGTTAAAAAAAGGCGTATTTTTAATGCTGCAAAATTATTGAATACCAAAAAATTACCGCTCGTTATTTTGCAAAAAATAGCGTTAAAAATACGCCAGCAAACGCTTTTACCTCAATTGAATCGGGCCCACTGGGTGGTGGGGAGATAGTCCTGATCATCGGGAAATATCTGTCCACTACACAATGGGCCGATTCAAATAGCTGTGATGATGGGAAAAAGATCACTGTGCGCTTTTTACCGTCATATATACGGTAGGAGAAAAACCTTGCGGAATTAGTTTTGCACCACAAATAACACTGCTGTGAAGCTAATTGAACCTGGCCCAATGTGTTTGCTAATCTGAGCATTTTGATGGTCTCCAGAGACCATCATGTATGTAATCAGCCTAACACCATTCATTTTTACTCTCATTGGGCCTGATCCAGACCTACGCATGAGAGCGGAGCGTGTTATCGCTTTAGCGTAAAAACTTTCACTCCCACGACACTCCCCTTACCTTTACCTCCGTACGCCGGCTGAACCCTACCTTAACTTTTCCCGGCGTCGGTACGAATTTTCGTAGCGAACGTATTTTTGTAGCGACGCACTGATCGTACCGGGCTACGCACACCCATACTGTACAATTTAAATGGCTCCCCCGCCTACATTCCCTAACTCCAGCGTCCGTACTAACTTCGTAATATAAACACGCCCCGTCGTCGGAAAATACGCAAACAATATGGACGCCTGAATCGCCGCTACGAAAAACTCTTTGGTACGACCGGAAGTTGTCACTCTGCACATGCGCATTGCGTTTTTTTCTGATGAACTTACGCATACGACCAGCGTACGATCGCTTGGCCATTGGGCCAGATCCAGACCTAAGTGCTTGTTACGTTACATCGTGTAGCGTATTTTCTATGCATTCCCCTCGCTTGTATGTACTTTGGTCGTTTTACATTTCCCAAACCCTACCTCAACTTTTCAAAGCGTAAGTACTGACGCACATAATGGATTCACGTAGATATCGGCCTAACCCGGCCCATACTGTACAATTTAAATGCCACTCTCTGCCTCCAAAGCGTATTTCAGGGTGTCGTATGGATGACGCACCCTTTCGTTCATAGTTACACTGATGGCACGTACGTTTAGAGTTACGTGGCGTAACATCATACGCAGTACATACAAATAGGCGATTTTACGTCAGTGGCTAGCGGAAAAAACGCCAGCGTACTTAGGTGCGGATCTACCCCATTTTGTTTAACGAATACCATACTATGGGTGGGAGGCAGAGTACCGGTGGGTGTACAAAATTAGGAAATAAACCACAGAGACAAACTTGCAGCACAAAACTGTGTCTACAAAATAGTTTTTGTGGGTCACTAAATCTTTTCATAATGTAATGAAAAGGTAACTTATGTAACACAATATAACTTATTAGTTATTAAATATTAGTGGTATGAAGTAAGTGTGAGTTACAGGATTTATTTCTACATAACATAACAACATTATTTAGCCGTGGGTCACTGGGCATGACTGCAAACCTCAAAGGAGAAATTGTATTAATTTATAACATTGGGTGAGTACTGGCTCATTTTACATACAAAAAAAACACTGAAGTCAGTATATAATGATATTACAAAATATCACCTTTTGAACAGCGCTGAGAGTACTTCTAAATTTTAACCGTTACTGTCCTCAAAAGTCACAGTTAATTCTTTCAAAAAAAGGAGAAATTCCTTATTTATAATGCTTCAGATCCAGTGTTCTTTCAAGTCTTCCTCTTTTTTTCAAAACATGTGGGATAAAACATATAATACGCAATAGTGTAATATGTTCTTACTCTTTAAATTCTCAACAAATAATTTTTGCACTCACATGTATCTTCTCTTGCTCATTTTGCTCATAGTATAATCGTGGCTGAATCTTCAAACTTTGGATTTAATTCTCCGTCTTCCGTGGTCTATTAACCGATCCAAGGGGGGGACAGGGCTTCCACCTCTGAATTCCACTAACACCTCTCCATTCGTGGTAATTCAATATATATAAAAATGGAAGGAAGAAGCAACAATAGTGTAGCCAATTTCACCACCTATTATATCCTACCACCTGCTATTATGCTCACATTAAAGATCTCTTGTACTTCAACTTATACATCCACTAGGGGAGATTCCACCTCGCTCCACTCTTCAGTGGACAGACTCCTGTTCTCTCCGTTCACCCAGAATGATATAAACAAGAACAGATCCAAATAGTGCAACACCGTTAGTTATCCAACACTATGGGTCATTTCATATAAAATGCACTCACATGTTAGATCTCTTGGTACTTCGCATGTCACAATCTTTCTCCTCCGTCTGCTCCTTTTCTGTCTCGATAGACAAACACCAGACCCAGCTAATAATAATTAGTTTTAATCTTTAAAACATAACCACAGCTACTTCACATGTACATCAAAATCCCTATCGCAATACAGGTATGTATACTAGTACAACATGGGATCCGGATAACCCATATTGGAAAAGTCCACAATAGTTAAAAACAAGTTAAAAAACCTCCTGTTGCAGGGATGATATCATGTGTCTCGCTGTTATCCACCAACGCGTTTCAGCATGCAAATGCCTTTCTCAAGGTGTGTAGCTCAATCAGCTGGGACGGTCATTATGAAGAAAAAGTGATGTCATCAGTCCGTTCCTCCAGGATTTTACCAATTTGATTTTTACAAATATCAAACATCCTCAATGTATATCAATCTTTTCAATCAGGAAATAAAACCACTTATTAAAACCTACCTATCTAACATTAAAATATAAAGTGCATAAGTGGACCGTTCATTTAAAGTGATATTACCTATAAAAGAATTTTTTAAAGAGATATTACCTATAAAAAAATGTTCTCCAAATCTTTATCTAAAGTGCTCTGTAGACCAATGAATGAATAAATAAAGCCTCCTGTCTAACAAAAAAGTGCAATATTCTAAGGAGGGTCAATGTGAACAGTGAATCTTCTGTCAAGATTATTCTTAAACGTGTAACAACTCCTACTATTAAAGTGCTAATGCAAATCCAGTACATTT
This sequence comes from Limnodynastes dumerilii, assembly GCA_011038615.1. Classification (NCBI taxonomy): domain Eukaryota; kingdom Metazoa; phylum Chordata; class Amphibia; order Anura; family Limnodynastidae; genus Limnodynastes; species Limnodynastes dumerilii. The sequence continues at coordinate 225,775 of WWET01001026.1, forward strand.
TCTTAACTAAAAGAGTGCTGCAATACTATATTCTTACCTTAAAGTGCAAGTGATATGAATAACCAGATCACAAATAACATATATAATATACACATAGACCAAGGGATGATGGATGGGGTCTAGGAAAAAAGGAAAAGAGCCAAGGATAAAAAAAATTGGGTATATTCCAACTAAAAGGACCTTTTACAGAGAGGTGTAGAAAAAGTCATATTGCCAACAGCACCTACCAGCTAGTGTCTAGTAGCTTCTACTTCATCTACAGAGCTAAATAGTAGTAAAAGCTTGTTGGAATCAAGTTAATGATATATATGCTGGCTGTATATGGTTGTTTATGTTTACAGCCATTCAAAATACTGGACACTTACTACATGATAATCTGTCCTATAGTCTGTCTGGATTGGACAGATTTTTGTGCGGTGTTTCGAACCTGTGTAAAACAAACAAATAAATAACCAAGAGTGGTTCTGATTGGATGGTGGGGTAGATCTAGAATACTTAAACTACATGACCATCCATTGAAGGGAAGGCAGTTTCCAGTCCAAAAGGCCCTATTTGGAACATAATACAGCTGCCAGCTAAGCTAAAATTGCTATAGGCAATAGGAATCTATTTCCCTGTTCCCATTAACGACAACGGCCATTAGGGATCGAATGCGCAGCTGCGGCTTGTATAAGGTTAGAGTTAAGCTTTAGGAGAAAGTTAGGCTTAGTTTGAGAAGCATGGAAGGTTAGGTTAAGGGGCACAGAAGGTTATGGTTAGGTTACGAGACTGAGAGGGTTAAGATTAGGCTGCTTCAATAGGAGGTTTAGGGTAAGGGTTAGAGTAAGGGGATGGTTTACTTACCTTTCACCATTCACAATATTCACAAATTGGCCGGCCGCTGTGAAGAAGTAGAAGATGTCTCGCGATGACAATATCAAGGCAGGATTTAGAGCCATGTGCTATAAATTATCAAGGGCCCACACTGTATAGTATGCTTTAAAGTAGGATGCAGTGGGAGGCCTGGAGATCTGCAGTGTGTATAGGGGGCCTATTTTCTGATGGAGGCCTGGGGCTGTAGTCCTATTTGCCCCATTGTTAATCTGGCCCCAACCGCTTTGCATTAGAATGTGTCAAACCATACCCCAATCAAGAGATTCTTAGCAACGACTGTCTGGTTCCTGGATAAAAGCTCAGTGTATGGTCAGTTTACGAGCATTTCAGCTGTGTGCTGGAGAAGACAAAAGACTATTTCTGCCCTGAAATGTTTATTTAAGACTTCCTAGAAGTGAGAAGTTCCCATTCTCAAACCAAACTCCACTAAACTAATTGAAATCTTTGTATTGTGAATATCTGTTATATTCAGCATGTTACTTATTTCCACAACTGTATCCAATTTATATTTCATAAATTCTATTTACACAGTTTATTGTATCCTGAAATTAGATTACTGACCTAAAAATGCATTTTACATTTATTATGGCCCGTTAAGCTGCACAGAAATAAAAGAAAAACAATGTAAACCATATCTAAAGTGGAAAATAAAAAAATGTGAATAAACACAATGGAAAAAAATCTAATCTGATTATTTTTCTGGAGACCATTTTACTGTGACATGGAAAGAGGAGCTTTGCAAATAATGGATTTTATTAAAGCCCGGAGTGCGCCTATGAATACCTGTGCAGCATTTTTACATTCCCGTAAATTGGTGTAAAGGGATAAACAAATGTTAACAGTTCTGCTGCAGAATGGTTCTTACAGAGCTGTTCTTATCACAATCATCAAACACGTGGAATTCAGCCTTTTCTCCAGTGAAGGTGGCCAGATGGCAGTCAATGATAAGACTCTGGCTAAATATTCATTTTATCAAGCCTTGTTTGCCTATCCTTGCTACAATTATTAATGGGGTAAATTGAGTAGGTGTCTGTGTATAAAAATGTTAGTGAGATGAATCTCACCCGAGGAATAGGTTAGGTTTTCAGTTTTTTTCTTTAACTTTCTTTTATTGAAGCAGCAGACATACAATAGATAGACATTGGTATGAGATAGACTAGAGCTGCTATAGTATTTTTTAAAGCTTTACAGTAGGGTAACAGCAAAACAGCATTGTAGAACAACATATGTAAAAGGTATGGGGGAGGAGGGGAAGATCACCAAATGAATAGTTATGGGGGGCCTGATTCAGAGGCTGAAAATAAGAACTTAAAGTTACACCTGGGCAAAACCATGTTGATTTCAGGGGGAGTCAAGTTAATTTTATTCTATGCATGCAGGGAGAATGCTTTGCTTTTACTTATTGCACAGATACCTGATCAGCTTCACTTTTAAACTGCTAATTAGACTTGAGCTGTTTAACTGCTAATTAGGCTTGAGCTGGGAATCATCACCTTTTAACTATAATACTGTTGCAACAACTCCCCTGAAATCAACATGGTTTAGCCCAGGTGTAACTTTAAGTTCTTATTTTCAATCTCTGAATCAGGGCCCGGGTGTATAAGGTTTTCGGTTTTCATTGCAAAAATCACCATAATTGAATTGAATCGAGGCTTCCATCCGAAAACCTGACTTACGCACGTTGTCCTTCAAAAAGCAATCAAACGAAACACGTATCAGTGTGGAGTGGTGGCCGGGGCAATCCTCCCAGTACCTTGTACCCTGTTTATTTGCTTTGCAATTTATTATTATTGTTTCAATATATCCACTCCAGGTAGTGCAAGCTAGCAGCCCCTTTTAGTGGTGAAGACGCATTGTGAGGTGGTTGTTTTTGTTTATTTTGTTGATTTGCATTTTTTTTGCATAAAGGTCAGATTAGGAAAGCATTGACGATTTTAAATATAATGGGCCTGATTCACACTTAAGAATCTGCGTAGTTTTAGGTGCGTATATTTAAGAACGGATGCATTGCGCATGCGTAGTAACTTTTATACGCTGTTTATGTTGGACTTACGCATGCAAATTACGTCCTTATACATTACGCACCTAAAGTCTCTAGGTTTGTAGTAACATACGCAAAAGGGTCGTTCTGTGAATAGGTAACTAGGCAGATACGCAGATTTGGGTGGAGAGAGGCATTTAAATGACCAAATGAAGGCGCGGTTATGCAGTTAAGTTCCTAAGTAGACGCCCTACGCATTCAAATGCCAACCTACAGTAAGGGCGCCCTATGGCACTCGTAAGTCACATAAGAACCTGAAAACCGGGGGCGTGCGTATATTTAGGAACCTATCACGTTCTTAAGTGTGAATCAGGCCCAATATGCTTACTGTGTACTAGAACTGATAAAGGTGTCCCGTCCATCGATGTATTTTAATATGTGTTTGTAACGTGATCAATGTTGTCTGTCCTTTTTTTATAATATTTTTGCTTTCAAAGTTTAAAATATGGAGATAATAAAGATAGATTTTAATCTAATTGTACTTGGATTGGAGTGCACTATGTTGTGGTATCTTTGGTAGTTTGAAATGTTTCCATTTCCAACTAGTTAACTTAAGACTGTGAGCCGGGTGTCTGCAGGGAAGTGCGCATGCACCTTCCAGATGTTACGCACTGAAGTTCAGTATGAGATCCGCCTGACTCGGCTGGCCTTCCCCTCCGCTCACCAAAAGTATGGGCGTGCATTATGACTTCCAAGCCGCCGATCCGCACGGGGGTATTAAGAGTAACTGAGCAAGAATCTGAGAGAGGGAAGTAACAGGGGAGTTCACTTCCCTCTTCCGTGTAGATTAACAGACTTCCGCATTCCAGTCACACATAGATCTGGTATTGCAGGTCCGGGCCATTGCCTGCAGAATAAAAATAAAACTGATTAGCACTATAAAATTTAAGATATACAAACAAAATCTCTACAGAGAGAGAGAGAGAGAGAGCAGGTAAAAGAGCAGGAGAAAAATAGAGAATTAGAAAAAAGAACGAGGAGAGAGAGA
>WWET01001026.1:244612-256919 GCA_011038615.1 Limnodynastes dumerilii
ATTATAATATTATAATAACATTACATAAAGTTTGGCTCTTTTTTGTGAATCTTTAACATTTCTCCATTGCCTCGTAGCATTATAATATTGTGCATTCCCAGGCACATGTGATTAGGCACATGAAGAGGAGGACAGACACCCCTGCTGACCAGATGGTCTGTTCCTCATCCTGGGAAAGTCATGTGAAAAGCTGAAAGGGTCAAATGTAATAAATTAGCATTAGGGCCCTGACTAAATATCAAGCTGTCAATCAAAATATCAACATTAAATTCTCATAGTAACATGGAATTTGTCAATATTATACACTATTTGATGTTCCATTACCACTGAACGCCTACAAAGCATCTGGCTTCTTTCATTTCATGTCTACATTATTTTAACTATTTGTTTGAAAGGAATTTCAATGTACACATAAGTTCAGGGAAGCAGTTTCCCGGGAGAAAGACATTGGCAACTAATCATCTAAAGCAAGAAGGTCGTAAATATTTGATTTTAGTCCATTTAAATGATCCTGTATGTGTATTCTGCTGTGTTGACTATAAAAGCATCCATTGCGCAGTGAAGGACACTGCATGAAAAACAAAAATACAAACAATCTGTGGGGGAGGGGCAAAAAACAACAACAAACTTTACAAAGTCTGATCTGTTGTGCGCAAATGTCCTTTATGAAGTCTGGCTCTTTTCTATCTGTTAGAGCCATTTATATTTATGCCATACCTATGAGTTGCCTATAACATTTCTAAGAGCCATGGCACAGATACTGGGCTACAGACGCCAGGGGAATTACGCACTCCGCATGCGTAAATTCCCTTGTCAGCTATGATGTGCGCATGCTATGATGTGCGCCAGCTGGTGTACGTAACATCAGTAATGTATGCTGGCCGGTACGTTAAAGGGGCTGGCCAGCTTTTTACGTCTGCCTTATCTCTGCCATATAGGCATTTAAATTAGGGAGGGAGGCGGGGGAAGGCCCATTACGACAAGGTCTGTGGACGTAATTTTAAGGTAGGAACCTGGACACGTAACTGTCATAACTAAAGACCACGCACGTCCGTAAGACGTGCGTTGGTCTGGATCCAACTGGATATTCCTCTCAATAGCCATTTATTATATTATCTTATTGTGTTGTGTTACTCTTTTTAATTAAGTGACTTTTTAACAGCTATCAAGATTTGGGGGCCAGTGCCAATGAAGAGAACTAAGAAGAGATTGACCTACTCTATAGTACATAATACTGACCAGAGGTCATGAGAACGGAGGGGAGTGGGGGGCGGGGGAGAATCCAGAAAATGAAAACATTTTAATTATAGCAAATGTTATTATTGTTATTATTAGTGTATGTATAAAATAGCTAATATTTTGTTTAACACAGGAACAGACTTATAGGGACATCATTTAATTTCTGTCTGTATCGCCTTGTTCCTGTATAATTCATGTTTGTAGTAACAATGGCCCAGATTCACACTTAATAACGACAGCTACGGTAAACGACTTTAAGTCTGGATCAGGCCCAATACCACTAATGTTTCCTTGCAGGATATAAATATTGGAGATAAGTGCCGAACCCTGTGTTTATATTTTGGTTTTGGTTCTGTTTTGCCCAAACCACCCAACAATATTGGATCTGTATGTTTTAAAATATAATTGGTACCATACGAGTGACATTGCCTATGCACCCAAGTTCCTGTCTGGTCAGTTCCTCTACCACGCGCCATCTGTTGAGTGTGATAAGATTTTCTTCCTTTAACTTAGAGTTGTTTTTACATCACCACCTCTACTAAGCATTAATGTTCATATGTCCCCCTTTAGTTTTTATTGTTCTACCCATAGAATCTAGGTCTTGATTTCTCTTAAGTCTAAAGATTTAGGGTATATTTTATTCTATGATTCCACTTAATTTGATTTTAAGATGTTTTCTCTCTTTAATATGCTATGTCTTAAAAGCATACTTTGGACAGTGTAAACATTTAGGACCTGATTCACAGTTAAGAAAATGCTGCTTTTTTGGTGTTTATATTTAGGAAGGGCTATATAGCACAGGTGTAGTAACCTAATATACGCAGTTTACGTATGAATTAAGAACGGCATGGCTCTGAATCACCATAACCAATCTATATCCTTAAGGTTTGTAATGATTTAAGAATGAAGGGGCGTGCTGGGAAAACTTAAAAACGAGGATAAGAAAAGTGGGAGGAGGGAGCCATTTAAATGGGGAAATCTGGGCGCAGTTAGGAAAAAACGTTCTTAATTAGCCGTCCTATGCAAACAACTACGAACCTAAAGATAAGGTAGCCCTATGACATTCATAAGTCTGTAAAGAAGCTGAAAACTGGGGCATGTCAGGGGAATCGTCTTGCTACTTTGGGCCTGATTCAGAGGCTGAAAATAAGAACTTAAAGTTACACCTGGGCTAAACCATATTGATTTCAGGGGAGTCAAATTTCATTTGTTGCAACAGTATTATAGTTAAAAAGTGATGTTTCCCAGCTCAAGTCTAATTAGCAGTTTAAAAGTGAAGCTGATCAGGTATCTGTGTGCAATAAGTAAAAGCAAAGCATTCTCCCTGCATGCATAGAATATAATTAACTTGACTCCCCCTGAAATCAACATGGTTTTGCCCAGGTGTAACTTTAAGTTCTTATTTTCAGCCTCTGAATCAGGCCCTTTTTGCGTATAATTAAGAACTTAAATCATTCTTAAGTGTGAATCAGGTCCTTAGAAGTTAAAACGAGAGAGAGAGACTTGTTTCAGTACATTTGCTAATTATTCACCGTGAATGGTGGTGATTGTGGTGTAGAAGAGGATTAGCACAAATATATACTGATATTAGGACTAATATATACTTATAATGTACAGTAATAAAAAAAAAGTTTCCATACACAAACCCACTGCATGTACACAATTACAGGCCCAGAGTCCAGAGTGATAATAATAGAAGTAATAGCTAATTGTGTAATAATGGAAAAACATTTTTTTGTCAATTTATTTAGCACATTTGCTAATTATATATTTAAAAAAATATGTGTGTATATATATATATATTGTTAAAGTTGTAAACATAAAATTAATAAAGATATCAATAATAAAAAGTATAAATGAATCTGTGTGCAAACATTAACAGAAGACTCTGTATTGCAGGCACATGCACTCATCGCATCTCATTCGGGAGCATAGGTGTATGCATTCCCATAAAACATAAATAAATGATTTAAAATAAAGTGCATTTAATGTAAGTAAATTATGTTTTATTCACACAAGGTTCTAATCAGCTTTAGTGATTTCAGTGTTAGAATGTCATATTGATAGCGTGTTTGGACTCACTGTATAGCTTGTTATGTTAGGTGCATTAGGCAGTCGCAAGTTATATCTATTGAGAGGATTCTAATACTGAATGTGCATGCCACTTGAATTAATTAACCCTGGAATAGAGACACGTTAAACCTATATGCTATGCTGTCTCCTAAACCCCTTGAAAAAAAAAAAGAAGAAGAAAGCAGACCCGTGAGGCATGGAATATTTGTGGAGTCCTGACCTTCTGACCACTCATGACAGCTGATTAAATGAATTTTGGATTAACACCTTCTCTGCTGAATAAATCATTTTGTGTGTTGGACAACAATTTCGATCGGATTAGACATTCGTTTATTTATCAGCTTTAATAGTAATAGATTTTACAATATTTATATTAAGAGTCAATGGGACAGATTCAATTAACCACAGTGAAGGGAAGAGGCACAAAGTGCGTCTATTCCCATCTCTCACGATAGCTGAACATCACAGATATTATCTTGTACCTCTATGGGGTACAAGATAAGATCTGTGATGTTAATTTGCGCGATGTGCCATTCCAGAGTCACATCCTGTTCCATTGCATCTGCCCTAAAGATGTTAGTTAGATACCGCACTTACGGAACTACTCGACACACAGAAATGTCCATGTAAAGATAAGGCAGGTCAAGGCACTCGGAAGTCACAGAAAACCCGTCAGTGTGAGGGGAGTGTCAGGGGTGTTGACTTGCTACAATAATTGCGTACTTTTCTCGGATGGATCTCTGAATACGGCCCTTCATCAGGAAATCTTGGATTTCCGTACATCGGCAATAGCGTCAGTCTGTTTCCACTGTCGCTTGTCTTATGCACTATATATATTTTAGTTCTGTTGCTCATAGTTCTCTTGTCTTATTTTACCATAGTCAGCAGGCTCTTTGTGTACATCCCCTTTTTGTTGCCTTTCTACAGAGTAAATTCTTGAATCTGCATTCCCATGGCGTGTGTCTAGCCCACATAAGCCTGTATTACGGCTGCCTGGCTCACTCTTGTTACTGCAGTCACCTTGTTAATATAAGAGTCTGCATTGACATCAGTTTGCAACTCAATGGCATCTCTTGGCTGCTGTTTCCATAGACACTGCTACTCCTACTGCACCTTTGAATGTAAAATCTCCTTCTGTTAACAGCCTCTTCTCAAATCTTTCATTAGATATTTCACATGTCAGTCGATCACTTAGAACATCATTCAACCTGTCCCATGCTCATATACAGGTCAGTGTTGTAAGTTCTACCACATAAGCAACAATAGAGTTCCTTTTCCTCCTCCTTTTTTATTCTGTTTATGAAACTTAAGAATTGCTACACACATATTTTTTTTAATAAAATGTTGCTTATGTGACACTGGTCAGAAGAATAAATAAAGCATGTATTTGGGATAAAGGCATCGGAATGTGTGTGTGTGTGTGTGTGTGGGGGGGGGGATGGGGGGGGCTCTTGCTCCCCCCCCCCCCCCCCATTGCCCCCCCCCCCCCCCCAAAAAAAAAAAACATGGTGGCACCACAGCAGGCCTGGGAAAAGTCCTGGCAGGCACTGTTTGCGCAACCCTCTGTCAGCGTCATCAGCTCCTTCCCATCAGAGTGAGGCTGGTATGACCCTAAGGTCACGTCAGCGTAATTCAGTGAGCACGCCGCAGAGGAGAGGAGAAGAAGAGCTCCAGCAGTAGGTAAGTTTGTAAATGGGAGAGGGGTACAGTAAGGGGATAGGGGGTCGCCAAGGGGAGGGCTGGTATGGGATAAGAAAGAAGGTGAAGCAGTGGGTAAAATCCTTGCATTAGCAGATGAAGATACTTTAACTGAAAGAAGTCAGCAAGAAATCTGAAAGTGGGCATATAATCATGAACTGTATGATAACAGAGGCCAGATTCAGAATCTATTTTTACAATGATCACATACCCAAGAAAAATATGCCAAATGACATGCAATTCAGTTACCACTTTCACTTGTACATAAAGATTTCCAATAAAAATGGGGCACTGCAAAGTCCAGACTAGTGAACTTGTAAATTTGCGTGAAGAGCCATTCTGGAGGCAGACTGAATTTTCCATAAGAGTTGACTTCCATCCACCGATACCAAGACCTAGACTGAATGCTGTAGGACAGATTTGACCAACCTGAGGCTCTCCAAGTTTCTCTAGAACATAGTTGGCGTCTCTCCCAAATGTTTTTGAATCCCAGGAGTTCTGGTAAATCTCCCAGGCCTGGGCTACTTTAAGTCCTGAGCTTCACTGGGAGGAGTCAGTGAAATATTCTGTCCCTTGGAAACCTTTACTGCATTGTATATATGCACATTTCATGGCATAGGGTGTAGTTCTGTATGGGAAATCCTATATATTCTTTATTTTGTGACACTCCTAGTTTTCTAGGTGCTCACATTCCTCTTTTATAATAGACACCGGTGTAATGTTGCAATTCTTTGTCAGCTATTAATTGAACTTTAAGTAAATACTTCTAAAGTTCCTTCTGAACATTGCTATAAAATGCAGTTTTAGGTAATTGAATTAGCTGCATAGTGGCTTTACATTAGAAAGTTCTGGCATTACTTTTACTTACGGCTCTATGACTCAAAAGCTTCATATGGGTGCAAAGAGAAACCAAAACAAAGTGCTGACAAAATAGACTGTGCACTCTCTCCCTATGTGATGTCACATATAGCTGGTGAACTGCAGACCGGCAGAATTGCTCACATTGGGCTGCTGATGTACCAGATAAATATCTTGCTGAGAACAGCCCTATTTCAAAAGGGCCATTTTCTCCCAGCCAGTTCACCACTTGATTGATTGCAACTGCCTCCCAAAGGGGAAGCAATCGATCCACTGAAGAAAGTAGTTGCAGCAGCGAATGGTAAGTATTAATGTAACCCAAACCCTCCCCTTCCATTATCCTAACCCTCCCATCCCCATAGCCTGACCACAAGTCTCCCCCTCCCCGCAGGCTGACCCTAAGACTCCCTTTCCCATAGCCTAACCCTAAGACTCCCCTCCAAGCAGCTTAACCCTAAGGCCCCCCTCTAAGCAGCCTAACCCTAAGGCCCCCCTCCAAGCAGCCTAACCCTAAGACTCCCCTCCAAGCAGCCTAACTCTAAGACTCCCCTTCAAGCAGCCTAACCCTAAGACTCCCCTCCAAGCAGCCTAACCCTAAGACTCCCCTCCAAGCAGCCTAACTCTAAGACTCCCCTTCAAGCAGCCTAACCCTAAGACTCCCCTCCAAGCAGCCTAAAACTCCCTATAGACTCCTAACCCGAAACTCGCCATAGACTCCGCTGTAATACTCATCTGTTTGGCAGTCTGCGGCGGTGTGACGGATTTGCGGCTGCGGTTTACAAAAGAATGGATGAATAAATGTGCCGATCAGTATATTTACACATTCATTAATAAAATCTAAATAGTGCAATTTTCGAAATAGATACAGATGAAAATGAGCTTTCGGCTGTCTCTATTTTGGAAACAGCATTTTTTCAGCGGCGACTGCATCCCCTCTAGCCTATGTGTGATGAGCCAAGCTCCTCCCCTATGAGTTTTGTCATAACTTTATCAACATAGATACAAAATAGTGCCTTTAACTAATTCAGTTGAATCAAAATTTCCCATTTTGCAACCTCCGCTAATTGCATATAATGAAACACATGTACAAAATGATGTTCTACAAAAGTATAGCATAAAAAAATTCAAATGATAAAACCTGCAACAATTTTGTAGCCGTGTCCATAAAGTAAAGTCATTGACATTGAGGCAAATGGAAATAAATCTTGTTACATTATCACTTCTGTTGCCAACAAGGGACGAGCTTTTATAATGCCATAAAATGGGTTATCAAGCGCCATACAGAGTTATCTGATTATGTCGCCTTGGATGTGTGTATGGTGCTCTATATAAAATATTCAGCAACGCCAAACTACTCTTAATAGACTATTAACTAAAGAGGGTAGATTTCTATTTGTATGCCTGAATTTGCTTCAGTGAAGAACGATTTGAGTGTATGCATAATGACACCAGGCCTTTTATTCTTGTGCATGTTCCTAACACCTAGTCATGAAAATTGCATTTCCAGTATGAGCAGGAATTAGTGTGAGATCCACCCAGCGTGAAATAACTCTCGGTGCCCTTGGCTAATTTATATCCATGGCTAACATCTTCAAGGAAACACCAGGGAATCCAGCAGGCCAGTATCTGTCTACAGTTAACGGTGCATGTGGTAAATGAAATATGCTGAGCAGAATAATTCTACAATTCAGACATACAAGATGCTACAATCCAAATGTACTAGAAGTACTTTTTTTGTCAGCCAAGATGTTGGAAAGTTCATCTTGTGGATTGTCTTCCTTTTTTATATGTCCTGCATAACAAGGATTTAGGGCCTGATGCAAGGTTGGGTACAAAAATAGCTTATCTTGAACAAAAATGCATATGCAAAAATGTACTTATGTACCCTATATGCTGAGCAGTATGGAAATGTGCATAAGGGAGTAGACCTTTGAATAAGAGTAAAACACGGTCATGTGATGTTAGGGGTTGCTGATACACCAACCAGGCCTAGGTGCAAACTTTGGGGGGACGCAGTTGCTGGTCCGATTGGACCTATTTCGAACATGATACAGCCACCAGCTGAATGGCGACTGTATCATTGTTCGACACGACTTGAAATAGCTACAGCTGTTGTAGGTTAGGGTTACGCTGTGGTGAGCTAAGGTTGGGTTAGGGGAAGGATAGGTTAGGGGAAAGTTAAGGGGAAGAATAGGGTTAGGCTGAGTGAAACGTCGAGTTAGGGTTAGCTAAAAAAAACGCGTATCTTTTGGTGAATGACTCTTCATGACTCCAGTGGCCAAATTTACTAAGCTGCAGGAAAGGAAAATTGTAGATGTTGCCCATAGCAACCAATCAGTTCCGAGCCCTCACTTTCCAATTACATGCTAGAAAATGTCAGCTAGAAACGGATTGGTCTCTATGGGCAACATCTGTACTTTTCCTTTCCCGCAGCTTTGCAAATCTTGCGCCAGGAGTTGCATCACCGCCGCTATCTACAATGGCAAGTCTTCATGCAGCTGTCATGTAATGGTCTTTCAGAAAAAGCCCTCTGTGGATGATGTGGGTCTTCATGTACCCTTAATATTTTGTGTTATCACAAACTATGGACCGGAATCGGATCCAAACTTATGAAATGTGGGCGTTTTCAGCTCTTTGTGACCACACGTGTGCATAAGGCTTCCAGCATGGAACTGAATCTTCGGGAAGCCTTCTGATGCTGAAGAGGGACAGGTCAGGTTGTGAATAGCAAGTATGCATAGTAGGACGGGGGAGGGATTCAAATTGTACAGTAAGTAATGGGTCAGACATAGCTCAGCATTTGGCCCATTCACTTTATGTACTGTTTCTGTTTATTTTTAGCTCTTATCATCATAAATATTTGCAATGATTTTATATAATTTTCACTAGTTTATAGCAATTTAATTAATATATTTGTTATGGGATGTGGTCGCTGGTCGGAGCAGCTGTATTTCAAACATGATACAGTCACCGGCTGAATGGCAGCCGTATTATTGCTATTGAGAATGGGAACCTATTTCCCTGTTCCCAATAGGGAGAGGCTGTGGCGGAAGTTTAGAGTTAGGCTGCAGTGGGCTAAGGTTAGGGTTAGGGCTTAAGGGGAAGGTTAGAGTTAGGCAGTAGGGTGTGGAGGGTTAGAATTAGGCCATGGGGCATGGAGAGTTAGGGTTAGGCCAAAGGACAAGGGGGGTTAGGACTATAGAAGGCAAAGGTTAGGGTTAGGCTGTGAGAAACAGAGAGCTAGGAAAGGTATAAGGGTAGGAATACCACTTTGCGATTCCAGTCTAGTATGATGGTCGTTTGAAATTAAGACCATCATGCTGACGAACCACACTCATTATTATGTACGTTTTTTTGACATTTGATTATTGAATTACAGTTACCATGGGCCAGATCCAGAGCTACGTCCGCCAGCGTATTTACGCAAAAAAACCCGCAAAAACGCTGTTTTGTATGTACTGCGCATGTGCGCGGCAGATATTACAGCCCGTAACTCTGAATGTACGTACCAGCCTAGTATCGAGAGCGTAACTACAGGCGAAGGGGCGTGCCAGCAATACGACCCCCGTAATTACGCTTCGAAGGCGGGTGCGCCATTTAAATCATACAGTATGGGCATGCTTAGGCGCATAATTACGTGCAGCCATTACTTATGACAGGAGTTACACTTTGAATACTTAAGCTAGGGTTTGGAAAGTGTAAAACGGCAAAATTACGTTCGACCCAGGGGAGGGCATAGTAATTACGATAGCGTAAATATACTATGCATTGAAACGTAAAGGGAACGTAGGTCTGGATCCGGCCTCATGGTGCTAAAGCACAAGAGTTCCTGTCACAGTGCAGCATTTATGATCAGTTTATATATAGAGGACAGATGTTTACTTTATATTTGGCTGCATGAGAATCAATTTCACACATAGATCAGTTTTAGATTACAAGTAGCTTTATTCCTGATCAGAGCAGTTCCCTGTGCCCTGGGTTGGATTTAACCATAACACTTACCCCACTATACATAGGCTCGCCTCTAACTATGGTAAAGCAAAGCTACTAGTACATTCAGAGAGGCAAATCCCACACATACCAGAATAACCTGCTTTCTGAGCACTTACACAAGTTATACAATAGATAACCATAGTAAAATGAATTCTGGCATAAACGCTTGATGGTGTCCCAGATCTAGCATGCATAAAATATGCTATTGTTAATGGCTAGTTACCGGCAGTTTTTGCAAGTCTGGTATTTGCATACACGTAAAATAATGGTGCAGAACGATCCCTTGTCAGTCTGATTTGCAGTGTCATTGTCTAGTTGATGTCTGAATGGGGCAACGCCATATTAACTTTATTAATAGCCCGATATCACTGGTGATTGAAGCATCATTATTACAGGTTAAACTTTAAATTATTCACCCATATATAAACAGTAAAATGTGCACACTTATGCATATTAAACACCCAGCAACACCTAACTCCCCAATCTTCCACTCCATATTAAAAATACATTAATGAAAGCAGTAAAGCTTACCTTACAGACACAAGTGCATCACAAGAGAAGAGCAGAAGAGCAGGAACAGTTCTTCAGCACACAACCAGTGGGGGTAGATTTGTGTCACAGCGTGCCATTTAATCAACTCTGGCTACAGCACAATGCGGTGAGCGCAACTGTGATTTGGCTGAAGATGTTCTTCACTAATACTCTAGCACATGACACATTGTCAGTGAAGAACAACCTAAAGCTGGCCACACACTAGAGCGATTATCGGCCCAAACGCACAATTATCGTGGATTGGGCCAAATATCGCTCTAGTGTATGGTGCAGATTTTTTTTCTAACTAACGATAAAACCTTCCAAAAACGCTCGCCCCCGATTATCTCATCTCATGGGAATCTTGAATGACTATCTTTTATCGTTAACAAAATCGTGTGTGGGCATTTTCGATAATCTTTCAAGATTTCCATGGAGAGAGGGCAGAGCGCTTCAGAACCCCACATTCTGATAGGCTGCTGCGCTATGTCCTCTCTCCCTCTGTCTGGCTATACAAGGCTGGCTGCAGGCTCTACAACAGAGATTATCACCACCAGCCTTTTCCAGTGTATGGTGCCGATATCGGGACTTTTCCCCAGGGGAAAATCGTCCCGTTTATCGTCAGCCACATGCTGGGACCGATAATCGCTCTAGTGTGTGCCCAGCTTAAGCCTTGAAGCAAATGTTAGTATATTTTTAGACAGCTACTTTAGCTACTTTTTAGGTTCAAAGCCAATGCTCCACCATAAAACCTAGGCTACAGCCTTATCAGCCAATAGGAATGCACAGATGTTTGGATTATGTATCCCAGGGGGAGCAGGGGTGTAAAATGTTATGCCACTGTTCTGAATGCTGACAGGGTTAACTGATCAGCATTCTTCTAGCAGATAGGGTCATCAGATATTGTAATTTTGACACTTGTGCTTGGCATTTCAATTATCCTAACCCTAATTACTTATTAATTACCAATTACTTGTCTTCCTTGCAGGTCAAGTGGTGGTCACGGGAGAGAAAGACAAGAAGAAGAAGAGAAAGAGAAGAAGACAAGGGCTAGGTTTACTAAGCTGCAGGAAAGGAAAAGTGGAGATGTTCCCCATAGCAACCAATCAGATTCTAGCTCTCACTTTCCTATTACATATTAGAAAAATGTCAGCTAGGATTTGATTGGTTGCTGTGGGCAATATCTCCACATCTGGCCCTAAAAGTGAGTGAGAGCAGAACAGCTGACATAGCAGAGGAGCTGACATTACAGGAGAGAGAACAGACAGAGTGAATAGGAGAGAAGCAAGGGCAGCAGGGGCAAAGTGGACAGATTGGGCACAGAGCCATAAGCAGGAAGGTAAGCAAAGGAGCAGAAGCTGGGAGCACTGGGGACAGATTGGTGAGGGAAACAGGAGAGCAGTGAAGGCAAGGAGTGGAGGACACAGCTGGGAGCAGCAGGGACATATCAGGGAGAGATCCAGGAGCAGGAGTGGGGAAAAGGTAAGGATTTTTTTTCTACTAAAAAATTTTGTTATATTTTTTTAATATATTTTTTTATTTAGTTATATTTTTTTAAATTCTTTTTCTTAGTGTGTTAAATGTTGTCCTTTACAATGGGATGCCATATGGAAGTTACACCTGTCGGCAGGTACTCATGGTGAAAAATAAATTGGGGTTTTAATCAATTTTGTCAGTGATACAGCCATCAAGATGTCAGATGTATTATTGTAGAATTTGTGACTGTCTCTGTAGTATCCGGAACCGGTACCACAGGGGCAGAACTACCATTAGTGCAACAGGTGCAATGGCACCCGGGCCCCTGCTGATACAAGGGCCCACAGCCGTCATCACCGCACCGCCGAAGCTCCCCATCGGGTTACCTGGGATATCATCAGGGCCAAAGCTTATTATTTGCGCTCCGTAATCTGTGGGT
>WWET01001026.1:285616-300907 GCA_011038615.1 Limnodynastes dumerilii
TCTTTGTAAAACAGGTGTGACTTAAAATGTGACTTGTCTGTACTAAAATTCTATGTATAATTCTCACAGCAATACCCCACCAAACAAAATGGCGTCATCCCCACATTTCTGCTACAAATGAAATAAAGAAGGTTATAAAAGGTAATAAATGTAACAATGTAATGCAACAAAGTAATAAATATGTATCTCACAGTCTGAGATATACAGACTACTGAACACCACAGACTGCACTGTTTATTGTGTTTGTTTGTGTCTTTGAATACACAACACAGTAATACCCAGGGGAAAAGAAAAGATTATTTTAGTGTGATGAATCAGAATTAAGCTGGTCACGTTAAACCAGCAGCATATTTAATATAAAACGTGTACAGAGCTGAATAAAAGTAATCCCCGTGTGAGACCTTGAAGTATTCATTTTTCATGAACATGAAGAACTTCATTAAAAATCTACAATAGAAATAAAAGTATAAAATGAATTGTGACTAAATACTTCTATATTTCAGTTCTTTATGAAACTGACAGATGTGCCCTCTGAAATACAGACATTGGTATATGGTAACTGTCTATCGCTTTGCTTGCTAACTGGGGCATGGCATCAGCAGATATGAAACACAAGTCATTGAATCATCACAGACCAAGGGTATGGAATAATACAGCAAATGCCTCTATATATACAGTCATACCATAAGTTCATTATGATGCATTACTCAGCTTCCGATGATTTGAATCAGTTCAGTTCCAAGAACAAACACACACACAGCAATTTAATAAGTAAAATTATTATAATCCACAACACCACACAGTTAAACTATTTATGGGAGGATATGGTGTCATATCATGTGAGTATATTAAGAAACAATATGGGCTCATACATGGAGTCATATTATGGGGGGTATATTAAGAAATATTATGGGCTCAGGCTCATATATTATATTACTATTTTCATATTTAGCATTTAAAGTTTATGGGTTTATTTATTTCGTTCTCTGAACTTTTTAGTCAACCTAAAAAGAAAAATTCCTGTAATAAAAGTATTATTTATAAATGTATTTGGTTATGTCGTTAAACATTACGTATTCGTATGAGGAGATCAAGAATATATTCAACTGCTTCATATTTACTATTCGCTAGCGTCTAGCAATAAATCTGTCCTAAATTCTAAGCACTGTTCTACGAACCATCCCTAATTTTATGTTGGCTATCATAGTATCAAATACTCGATTGTAAAATGTATCCTCTGATTACTTTATAATGCCTATAAGGTGTGCTTGCGTGTTTACATGACAATGTATGAATGTATGTTCCTATATCTTTATTTTTATTGTTCCAATAAAAGATTTAAAAAAATTTATTTGGTCACCTGGAGGATTAATGAGTCGCTCCTTCACGATCCCGTCTCCAGCACTCTGTCTGATAAATTGACTGAGTATTTTGAATTAAATGATACTCCGGATATTTCCCCGATGACACTTTGGGAGGCCCATAAGGCGGTGCTGCGTGGACATCTTATTGCTCAGGCTTCTAAGGCTAAGAGAGAGAGACTGGCTCAACTGGCCAAGCTTACTGAAGACCTACAAAGGTTGGAGACCCAACATAAAGCCCATCCTACCCCCCAGGCGCTTCGCGCCCTCACCACTACTAGGGGCGAGTTGAACTTGCTAATAGCCTATCAAGCCGCAAGCAAACTTACGTGGCTTAATCAAAAGTTCTATGAAAAAGGGGATAAAGCAGACTCTCTCTTGGCCTCGAGGCTGCGCTCTAGGATGTCCACCCGTAATATCCTGGCAATTAGAGCTCCGAATGGGTCACTGACTCATAACCCCACACTGATTAAAGCCCAATTTCAAAAATACTATTCGGAGCTGTATAACCTCCCGAATCCCAACGTCACTTGCTCGCTCGACCAGCAGAGGGAGCTTATCAACAACTTCCTGGTACGGGCTAAATTACCCCGTCTAACGCAAGCTGTTGCGACTAGCCTTTCCTCCGACATCACACTAGAGGAAATTGAGCACACTATCAAAGCACAAGCATCAGGGAGGGCACCAGGACCGGATGGATTCTCGGCTGCCTACTATAAAAAGTTCCGCAATACCTTATTTTCTATATCTCCATCTGACTTATATAAATATAAAATATAAGAAAGGAGAGAAAGTTGTAAACGCACACTAAGGTACAAGTATCTAAAACACTGTCACATAATTAGTATCATAAACCATGAGAAGATAGATAGAGACTCCAGGGGATATTTACCAGGAGACTCCCATAAAGTTATAATAGTATATCACTCCAAACTGGCAGAGTGGTAGGTGCTAATGCAGAACTATTTACTAAGAAAGGAGAATAGGTTTATCGTCAGAGTGCAAATCTGGTAATTGATAAGTTAAAAAGCAAAAAACACAAATTATAACCTATTAAATCACTGACAATGATGGCTTCCTCTCATCAGAATGTATGCATACTTTTAGACAATGTTTCTGTGCATCCTTACATATTGGGAAATAGCTATTATAGCACACTAAGCAACTTACTATATTTTACTTGATTGCTTGGGAACATTCATCTATTGTACTTAAATGTCCTTTATGTTTTTAAGCTAACTTTTTTCTTACTTTTGTACACATTCTTTACTTTATAATTTTAACCTTTATGTCTGAGAAATGAAGCACCCCAGTCTCTGGCAATATTTACAGTCAGTGATTTTAATAGGTTTAATAGTTAACTAAACAATTACCAATTGTGACAATACACCTGATTTCCTTTTCTCTGTTAATCTGTATACACAAACATACATGTATGACGAGAGATAGACCAAAACACTAATCTCCCTACATCGTGATGCTACATTACGGATATACATTTAGCGGCAGAGCGGTGATGAGCACTAGGCACTCCTGACCCTGAAAGAACTGATTTTCAGTTCTCAATAACTGTGCTTCTGTACCAATTGCCAAAGTGCAGTTCACTGAGAATTGTTAATCAGTTGGCCTAGCACTCGCCTTCTCCCCAGCCAACCATGCGTTATATTAAGACTTAATATACATAACTAATGTAAATGCCATATGTTTGAAACATATGTATTAAAAGACTGAATTGCATAAAAATGTCCCATAAATAACCGTAACCTGTAACCGTAACCAATTTGCAACAGTTTAAAAACACATTTTTATATATAAAACACATTTTTCATTAGTTATAAATGTCTCATTGCCTGATCATTTTCTTTACAATTAGGATACACTAGATACACTAGAATAAATTTAATATAGAGGGATACCTAGTCTACCTAGTAATTTTGCCATGGTGGCCAGAAGTCCCAAACTTATCGAATTTGGTAATAAAACACTTGAACAAGCACTTTTACATCACTTCTACCTCAATTTACAGTCAAGAGAGACTCAATACAGCACTCCTGTATTCTTAGAAGATTAAGTGAGTCCTGCAGCAGGGCTTAATGCTACAATTCTATGTGGATGATGACATTATGGGACTTTACCCCTGTGGTTCACAATACTGTAAAGAATAGTGGAAAACTGTAGCTAGAGGAATGATCTCTACCTGTAATTCCACAGATATGTGCATAACGGATTCAAATGAAATGTGCTGTCACACAATTACGAATATGCCCTTTATGCATGCACATCAATTATTTGACATGAACAAGTCAGTGTATGCATTATGCGTTTTTCTTAATCTAATACAGGTATGCAGCCAATTACACAAGAAAATTAATTTACAGTCTGTGCCATTAAGAAATGACACATTATCACAGAAATATTTGGAGCCTGTATTACTTAAATAGTAATGCAAGTACATTTTTGCCAAGTGTAATAAAAGATGAAAGACCAAACCCTATCAAGTAATAATGAAAACACAGGTTATGGCCAATGTAAGCATAGCATAAGAAGTTTGTAGGTAATGGAATTCAGAAAAGTAAGCATTACATTAGTGGGCCCATGAGATAGTATGGTGTAGCCACACCTATAGAGTAATTCAGCGTACCCACAATATCTTTAGGAAAAAATTATTAAATTAAGCCAAACCAGACTCAATTCTGTAATAATGTTTGGGCTTTCATTGTTTCCTCAGTACAAGTACAAGATCATGGAACGACTATCTAGATAGGGAACATAGTTAAAATTTCTTTGGATCAATGTTTGTTGTATGAACTGCAAAGAAAACCTTAAATCCTAAGCCATTATCCTCTTTAAAAAAAAATAAAAAAAATAAATTAACCCAAATATTAGCCAAATGCCCTGTGTCATAGAATATTAGAAATATTGCATGATAACATTAAATTACATATTTAAAGCACTGAAACAATGAAAAGCAGTCTAAACCACATTCCAAAAGTATCCATTTTGAATGTTCTTTCAACAAACCTTGTGTTGTTCAGAAAATGGTGCGATCGGATCTGAGAAGCAACGTATATTGAAGCGGTTGTTGCAAGAATTTCATTTTTCTCTTCAGATGTCAAACTATGGCCTGGTATGGAGAAAATAAAACTACATTTTACAAGGAAGTTTCAGTTAGTTGCATTGCATTGCCTAAACAAGATTTTGTTCACATCCATACAAAAGGAAACAGTCCTACTGAACATAAAAGAGAATACATTTCAAGCTGACTGGTCTTGATCTTCTACTGTATCTTACAACCAGCAGCACTACACTGACCTGAGGCACCTGAGGGACCCAAACCTTCTTTGAGTACACTACAGATTACTGGATGTCAGTCATGTCCTTCTTATAAGTCAGGATTGACAAGTATTTTAGTGTCTAAGACTGGCCTATAAACAGAAGACCCTACACTCATCTAAATTCTTCTCTTATAAACTTACCATCCCATATTAAAACAAATGTTTTATTTGTCTATAACACAGCAAGGATATGTCAAGGTCTGGTATAAGCAACTTTTCATTCTAAAAAAATAAACATTTGATAAAAAAAAAAAAAAAAAAAATTTATTTGGTGTAATGGTAGAGGGGCAGGCCCTGATCTAGGTTTGTAATTCTTGGTTACTTGCTTCATAGAAGACCAGCTTTACGATCACACTGTTATTTAGACTTGGGCGGGGAAACATCACCTCTCAACTCTAATACTGGTTTCAACAGATGAAATATAACTCCCCTGCAATCAACATGGTTTAGCCCAGGAGTAACTAAGTTCAAGCTCTTACTGAGGTCTGGATCCAGCCCATTGCTCTTAAACCGGGTACAGACTAGCACAATTTCCTCCGGCTCCTGGAAATCATACAGCATCTTCTAACTATACTGAGCCATTTTTTATAGGCTTTACACCTGAAAACAATTGGGTGGCTGCTACATGCGGAAATTTTAAGTAGTACCTCACTTGTCCTTAAAGCCTGCAAAATAGTGCACAACACCTCCTGGCAGCTACTTAAATCATGTTATACAAAATGGTGGCTGCTCAAACCAAATGCATTTTATTTTAAAGACTGAATAGGTAATAAGCATAATAAAGCTGGGGGATTTTGTTTCTATGCTTCAGTGCATATGATTAAGGGTCTATAAACTGGTTAACTCAGTGGTCACACTAAATGTTTTTTTCACTAGAATAAAAATATTCCTCATAGCCCAGAAATCCCCCTCACAGAATCTGTCATTAAGAGCAGCAGTGCGAGTCATATATTATATATAGTCTATATTACAGTATGTGCCATCCCAGCATGCACTTTACAGAGCTTGTTTACTCCAGACCTATAATATAACCCACATGGGGTCTGGGAATAGTGCACTATATAAAGTACATGGGGGTAAGGGAATAGCACATAGTAAATTATATGTGGGGTACATTATTGGTCTGCAGATGGCGCTCTATTTACTGTATGCCCTAACATAACACACATATTACAGTGTGTGCCATTCCCGGAATCTTAATATAACAAATATATAAAATGTGCCATCCTGAGACCGTGTAATAGAAACCCAAAATTTACTTTTATAGTGTTCCATTTCCATACCCCTAATATACCTCACATATACTACAAATGTTGGGAAACTCCCAAGGTATCTTAAGATTGACGACTGTGTGTGGAATTTGGAGGCGATGCAAAGGCTGGATCAATATGCAGAGGCATGCCTATACTGTACATTGCAGTAAAAAGACCTGTCTACCTGCAAACGGAACCCAAGTCTAGATGGGACAGGCTTTAATAGAGTGCCAGGATATTACATAGTGCTTTAAAACTCAAAATAGTCATTATAAGACAAGACTAGAAAGAAAGAAAGAAAGAAAGAAAGAAAGAAATAGATTGGGTGGGTAAGAGGGCCCTGCTGTAAGATTACATTCTATAGTAGTATATTGGGATATGATCTGGAAGCACAGATGAATAGTACAGAATAGCACAAAACAAAAGTAATACTATATCCAAAAGCATAGAAAATAGGAGTGGAGGTCCTATAAGTTTAACAATGGTCCTGATTCACACTTAAGAAGCTTGTGCTTCTTGAATACGTATTTTCCCAAAATGACCTACTCACAATGCATAGTAGGTCATTTACGTAATCTATGTACCAGTTACGTAGATTGCCTCCATGCGGTGTTTAAAGACCGCCCGAAGAAGTTTCGTTAGAAAGAGGGTGATAATGCCACCTCCAGGAGGGTCTAGTTAAAAATGGGAGGGGGGGGGATGTAGTTTAGCCGGGGGAGAGATGCAATGTCCATGCGTAGTTTCCGTCTCAAGAAGGAAACTACGCACAGTAAGATAAGGTAGCCCTAAGGTACTTTTAAGTACCATAAGGTACGTAAAAAAAGGGAGGTGGGTTAGAGACTGCACCAGTGAGTTAGCTGCGGCTCTGTCTGCACCTAGCTCTCTCTTAAGTGTGAATACGGTGCAATGAGTTTATTTCAGAGAAGAAAAAAAAAAAACAATGAAGTATTAAGGTATAATGATTCTTTAAACCTCTAAAATAATTTTCAAAACCTGTAAAATAATGGTTTCATTCATGACATAAGATGAATAATATGAAAATCCTGGTTACAACCACCCACTCTCTACAGTATTGTGCAATACATGTTATGTATGTGGGAGGGGGAACACCAATTACACAAAAATACCAACAGAACTGCATGAGCAAGGTCTACACAATACAGCAAACAAAATAGTGTGTGTCATGATAAACAGCTGTTGTTCTACGTGTCCGTGGGTAGTACAATCAATACTGAACCCTTAGCAGCACACAATTGCTGATGTCAAGGATTTTACTTCAAAAATAACATTAAAATAAAAAGAGGTCGCTACAAAGCTGTAGAACAATGGACTCAGAAACACTGAGCGCCGCATCAAAAATAATAGCAAGCCCTATTACTGAGGCAGAAATGCTACTTATCAAATAGAAAAATTCCCGCTTGCAAAAAGGTTCTAAAAGATAACGCTTAGGTTTCCAATGCAAATGGGTGGCTCTGAAACTAGAGATTTTGTTTAATTTTTCATAGGGACACCCACATTGTAATTCGGGTTTGTTTGTTTTTAGGTCTTTAGAGTGGAATTGTTGTCCTAGCAACATAGCGCTAAGTAATGGTTGTGCAATACAAAAAAAAAAAGTAAATACTTTAAATCAGATGTTTATTTGTAAATTCACAATACAATGGTTGGTAGATTTTATTAGAATTGTAAGTCTGTATATATATATAAAAAAAAATATTACAATAATGTATTGAAAGCATTAAATCTATTAATAAAGGAACAAGACACAAGGCTTTAAGACAAATACCGGGGATTATTACGGAGTAACATGTGCATCCTGCATTGCATTCACAGATATAAGAACTGGAAGACTTGTTCAATATGTGGAAATTCTGTCTGAGCTGCATTCAACGCTTGGTGATTTGTGACACAAGTCACACTGACCATAAAGTTCACTGAACATTATTTCAAATAGAGAGGAAGCTGGACAGAACATGAATTACTGCTTGTCTATCCAGTTTGGACACTAAACAAAGTTGTGATTATGAGAAAGTATCTTGAATCTTGAATTCCCAACCAGCATATTATACTCTGCAACCAAAAAAAAAACAAACCTCTAAGAAATACAAAGATATTGATCCCTGGAATTTTTTTTATATACATTATATAATTAGAATTTTATATTGGCCAATGGCACAATACAAGTCCTCTAATTAGAGAAATAGGAATGCATTATCCCTATTATTTTTATGGTCTTTGTCACGACCCTGACCTCACCTGAGGCTTTTGTGACTTATCTGGGGCTCAAGGGGTTAATCACAACAGCCACCTGGTCTGTTCTCCAATGACTAATGCCCCTTCTCCCACCCCAAATATGACTTATTACCAATGAACTGCCACCACCAAGGCTATTCACAGGAGGCCTTCGGTTCTCCTTTACCCAAATCAAACACAGTTATGCTTTACCAGACAGAATTATCATCAACCCATAACTCTTCTGTTACCCGTCAGTAGCGTTTAATAACCGAGCTGGTCTGACACGTGAATCCGTAAGAACACAGAGACATGAACTTATTAATTGATATTTAATAGGATAATAATTACGATGCTTAGTTACAGAGAATAACAAAATAGACATACAATATGCAGAACAGTTTCCTATAAAATAAAAAGGTGAAAACACAGAAAGACTTACACACGACAACAGTCTTTCCCGGGACAGACCAGAGATCAGGGTCACCTCTTCCGTTTGGAAGTCCCATGAAGTGAACCAAAGTTACAAATCCATACACACTTTTTAAAGGCCAAACTGCTCCTCTCCAAGTAGCCCCCTCCTTTGTGACAGTTTGAGTCTGGAGAAACTCTTCTTCAGAGATCTGGCTTTTATGACCCCCCTAATATACTGATACTTTTAGGACAGGGCCATAAACTGACCAGAGCCCTAGCTCTTTCTGCCCCACTACCTTCAAGGTATTTCCATGAATTACCAGATCCTGGCCAAACAGAGGTCACTCTATAGTTTAATATTAATGGATACCCCTGATATTCGCTTGTATCCTGACAGTCTTTATAATGTAATTAACAGATTTTTATATAGCACCATCATATAATATAAAGTATTTTATTATATGGAATTCATGCAGTCTAACAAGGCTATAGTGCCCAATGCTATTTTTCCTGGGTGTGTCATCTGGTTTCAAAAGGGGTTTAGTAGGCCCACACTCCTTTTCAAGGGAGAGGGGTGGATGGTCTAATGAGATACATGGGTCACATAACACACTGATCACAAACATTGATGTACAAACATATTGGCCATGAGCAGAGCCATAACGGTGGATGTGTGATAGCGGCAGTCATCCACAGTGCACAGCTTAAAGGGTGAATGCCAGTTAGTTAACAAGGGTAAATTTGTTAGTAACTGCACCATTTTCTAGTTATGACTGGCGCGATTGAAGATTTTTTTTGCACACGCATCCATTTTGCACTACCAGACTCTCCAACATGACCCATTCCATTAGGTACAATTTAATCCGCTCCTGAGCTTCCAACTGTCACTCACCTGGTTTAAATGCATTAACTAATGTTTAAAAACTATTTGCCTCTTCAACAGAGGTGGTTACCATAGTAACTGACAGTTGGAAACTGAGCAGCAGAGTATTTTGTACCTAATGGAATGGGTCATGTTGAAGGGTATGCGTTACTTCAGCACTGCGAGGTAGAAGCGCTACCACTTGTATCACCACGCTACCTCAATGCGCTTCTTGCACGCATTTGTGCTGCCCGACTGGAACGCATTCCAGCCTTTCCAGAATGAAGAGCAATGACCCATCAGACAA
This sequence comes from Limnodynastes dumerilii, assembly GCA_011038615.1. Taxonomy (NCBI): domain Eukaryota; kingdom Metazoa; phylum Chordata; class Amphibia; order Anura; family Limnodynastidae; genus Limnodynastes; species Limnodynastes dumerilii. Next base: position 295,378 of record WWET01001026.1, read on the forward strand.
AGACGAGTTTTGCCAAGTTCTTATTACAATGTAGTTGGACATGAGCTGTTATTACATTGTGTAGTAAAGGTGTCCAGATGCAGAACCACTGTCATTTCTTTATTACAACTAGAAAAACTTTAGGTAATGCTATTAGGGGAATGGTTAGAGGAATGATTGCATGGATGTGTGGCTATAGCAGTCGTGTACTTATGGATCACCTGATAATTGCAGATACAAAATGCTGTCTAATCAAAAGTTAGCATCCAGTATTATCAATTCTTTTTTTTTGTTCACTCTACCCCTCTAGCATGACAACACTCTTAAGCAGGATCTTCCTTTCTAGTTATTTATTATATTTTACACACACACTATATATTTTTTTTATTTTTTTTTTGCTTTTAAAGAAACTGATATTTCTCAGCTACAGAAAGGGAACATTAAACTCCAGACACCATACTGAGCAATATCAACTCCAATTATTCATCAAATACCTTCCCACTATTTCCATAAATAATTCAACTGAATATCTTTGCATTAATATTCAATTGCATATTTAAAATACTATAGAATATGAGAGAATGAATCATATGCACAATGGGTAATATTCTCCTGATAAAGAAAAGGTCCTTTATTGCATTTTACATCAGTAAAAATACGTCAGAGACATTAGTTATCAAATGTTTTAGTCTACAAATAACAAGCAAAAAAGGTATAAAAGTATAACTTAAATTCTAACAACCACCGTACAGAAAACAATGGCAGAGGGGAACTGGGATCATGCATATTTCTCAAGCAGGACCCTTTTCTTTGTAAAAGAAACAAACCTTCTAAAACATATACAGAAAAATTCTGATGTGTATGTGTGATAGGGAATCTACCCAAAATGGCTGCCACGCCCTCCACAACAATGTAAAGTGCTTGGAGTCCTGCTGAGTGCTCTATACACAAAGAGTTATTACTTGCTAAAGTATACACAAAGTATGGCCTTCTGTTGCTTTAACCCAAAACTAGGACTTTTACTGTTTAAAGCTAGCACCACTTTAGCAGAAAAGCTCTCAAAATGGCGGGTGGCTTATTAGATATTTGTAAATGTGTATAACTAATATTTCTGCATTTTATTTTACAGACAGTTAGCTTCTTAGTTAATGGCAAGAGTGCTGGGACACTTTTTCCTTTGTTTCTGCCTTTCACACAGCTGTTATTTATGGATAAATCTATAAAATTGATTTAAGCCATAGTTGACGACTCTCCCGGAATGTCCGGGAGACTCCCGAAATTCGAGCAGTTCTCTCTGTATCCTGGGAGAGCTGGCAAATCTCCCGCAAGGGACTTAAGGCTCATGGTTTCCATGAAACAATGGTCTCAAGTCCTGCCCCCCTGCCTGGCAACACTAGTTTACTAGTGTTGCTAGGGACAGGGAGGGACTTGATGCAAATTGCATTATCTAGCCCCACCCCCATCGTTATGAAACCCCTGAAAAGTCAAGGGGCGGGTCCTAATGATGCGATTTGTATAACTCACTGTTAAGCCCCACCCCGTCTGCATCTATAGCTTCCCTCATGGATCTCCCGGAGGGAAGCTTTTAAATGTCGACAACCCTAATTTAAGCAACAACCATTTTGTGTAATTTTGTTTGGAAGTATGTCTGGGCAAGGCTGCCGCCAGAAATTTTGAAGCCTGGAACACAGCTCCGGCACATTGTCCTCTATGTAATGTCACATATAGATGGAGCGCCTAATATGATGGTGTTATATAAAAACATGTTAATGAATAAAATAGGTAAATGTAATATATAGTAATCGGGCTACATGCACTTAGTACTTATGCACTGAATGAGCCTCGTTTTGCTCCGTTATTAGAAATCGGGCCCTTTAGTAGAAATATTTGTGATTCCGTCTGGCTCCACTACGGTTAATAACAGCGGTAACACAAGGCTGATAGTGCTGCTGTAAACATGCTTCCCAAGGATATCAAAGAGCAGGGGAAAGAAATGGGCCAATTCTTTCTCCACCCTGTTAGGAGCCTTAATTCTCCTCACATGCAGAACATGATGCCAAATCCGAGCAGCCTGTAAATCATCATTTGTGGATATGGATGGGTGGCCTCTGCCTGCACTGAAAGGGTTAATGTGAAGCTCCTTGGGCTGGAAGGGGGTCAGACCTGAAGCTGCCAGGCAGTCATGTGACCAGACCGCTCTCTATCAGGTTGCTGCTGCGTCACAAAGGAATTATACAGGGAGCAATACACAGGGTAATCACACAGCACAGGCCTCATCTCTGACATTCATCCCATGCACTATTAGCTGCATAGCACCAACATTATATCAGTGGGGTTCGGAAACAAGATAATAAGGGTTTACAGTAAGATTTGGGATTTTCTTGTATACATAAGATGTAAATGCTGATTTATTATATAATGGAAATAAGCCTTTACTATTCATGAGCATGCAAAAAATACTACTGGATAACTGCTCTCAGAGCACTGGGTTTCTCCCCCTTCCTTCATGAAGAGGCAAGGCCTGGAAAGCTCACCACAGCTAATGTCACTGCTCTGACGTGTTCCCTTTTCAGATGCCAAAAGAGCACATCTGACTTTGTAATCAGCCCCAGAATTGTCTTGCAGACACCTCAGCTGGCCTCTCATCTGAAGCCCAGCTCTTCTGCTATTCCGCTAGAGAAACATTCCACACTGAGGGAGGGAGGGGGAGAGAGAGACAGCCAGAGCCACCGAGGCGAGCTCCTCTCTTACATTATAGGCCCAGATCAAAGCTACCACCATAAAGCAGGTGAACAGGATTGAACATTGTAGCCTCTGCCAGAGACTGGTTTAGCAGTATATGAAAGACAAGCTACAAGGACTCTTTGATCCTGGGCAGGTGCACCAATGCACTGTATCTACTAATAAAATAATGACAAGCTTCTACTGGGTTTCAACAAACGTGGATTGCAAATATCTGTTCTCACAAGCACAGGTGTTCCAGAATTACTATTCACAGTGATAGAAGCTGATTTAGCAACACATCTCACAGCTTTCCTTTACCGCCTTCCTATACTTCAGCTGTCCCTTGTTTGGCAGGACTGTCTTGGTTCATGGTCTACATAAGGGTGGAGTTTATGCAAAAATAGGGCTGGAATTAGACTTAAAGTGCTTGAAAGGAGTTACTCCTGGGCTAAACCATGTTGACTGCAGGGGGAGTCAAGGTAATTGTATTCTTTGCATGCAGGGATAGATCTTTGAATTGCTTACTGCACACAGATACTGACCAGCTTTAACTTTAATCAACTCTAATACTGTTTGCAACAGATGAAATATGACTCCCCTGCAATCAACATGGTTTAGCCCATGAGTAACTAATTTCAAGCACTTACTTAAGTCTGGATCCAGCCCATAGTCAGAGTTTTGATCAAATATAGTCATTTATAGGTGAAACTGGGTGGCGCTTGGGCTTATGGAGGCAGGGATACATTTGGTTCTGTTTCATGATTCATAATGTTGGGAGATCTACCATTTATTACCCATCTCATACTTGCCAACTCTACCGGAACGTCAGGGAAGCTCCATAAATTCAGGCATCGCTTTCGGACTCCTGGGAGAACAGGTATACCTACAGCATTTGCTCACAGCATTGTTTGGTGCCACACATTATACCATTAAGACTGACCGTCACTGTTCGTGTCGATTCAAATCATTATTATTCAGAGGGGGTGAGGTTTGATGTGATTTAATGCAAATTGCTGCCTCAATTTCTACTAAACCCCACCCATCAGTGCTGTGAGCCAAAGCGTGACAAAGAATGGGGGCGGGGCTTAAAGCTTACATCATCTGTGATCTCATCCTCCCCACCAGGTACTCCCAGAAGAAAGAATGGCCTAAATGATCATTCCTATGCAATTCAATCCTCTTTATGCTGATACTGCATTGCAAGCAATAAAAAAAATGGTTGTCAGACACTTTAAATAAATTATAGTTTCAGACAGAATTAGGCATACCATGTAAATTATAGTTGCAGACAGAATTAGGCATACCATGGATATGGCAAAAAAGCAAAAAACTACAGCTCCTGTTCACCTAAAATTAGAGTCTAAGTGTTGATAGTTTACATGTTGAACTTTCTCAATAAGATTTCTACAAATAAAACAATTGTGAGACCTGAATCATGATCAGTTTGAGCACTTTATACTTTAGGATCTAATTGTTCCCTGCCCCTCACCTTGTATAAATCAAGGTTTCAAGACTTCTATGCTGCCCCCTTTCCTTAGGACCTCCATGTACGACTCTATCAGACTATCCACCAGCCTGCAAACACAGACTAAAATCACACCTTTTTTTTTTTATGTCCCCTTGGCCTCATAACCTCTGATTTACTCTGTTTTATCTTGTATTTAGATTTATTTTTTTTATTTGCACTTTGGTTTTTGTTTTGTCATTTTCGCTTATGCACTTAATTATTGATGGTTTTGCTTTGTTTTTGTTATGCTTTAAGTTATTCTGTACAGAACTTCAGAGACTGTGTGCTGCCTTATAATAATAAGTATAACTAATAAAAAATAATAAAACTTGTCACTTCCTGAACAAGGCACACATTGATTAAAAGGTGCACTGGAAATGGAGATGTATAGAGCTTGAGGATAGGGTGCAGTGCTAATAGTCATGTTAAAGAAAAGAAAAAAAAGCATACACCCATTTATGTGTATTCCAAAAGCTCTCATCATAAAACTGGTGATGGCAGCTGTTGTTGAGCTATTGAGTGATTCTAATTCTTGGAATCCGAAAGCAACGGCTGCCTGTGTCAGGATCCTGGGGATTTTCTTATAGAAACGCACCAATAGCCTGCAGCCAGAAGGCATCTGATGTCAAGAATGTATCTTCCCTCCAGCTCCAGTTAAAGGGGGTTTTGGAAATGGCAATACAAAATGGTACCTGACATTGTTTATTGCCCAACAAAAAACATCAGTTCTAAATAATTCTTTCTTAAGTTCCAGAAATTGCTAACCGTCTGCCATTGACGAGTCACTGTACCAGGGCTAATCTGATAAAAACAACAATGGACTATCTGAATTTACCAAACTTTAAAATTATTCTAAACTGTAATTGTAGACCATATTCATTTATGTTTAATGAATTACCCTGAAGGCATGGACGACCTGACACAAAGTCTCCTGACATCCCGAGAACAAAGACATGAATAGTAATGTGGGGGCATATAAAGTATAGGGGATACTTTAAGGAAAAAACAAAGATGAATATATTGCTATGAATATTGCAGTATATTGATTTCATAGCCTGTACTGTGCACACCAAAGCAATCTCAGATACAGGGAGAAGGAGTCATGTGACACATCTGAAGTAATACATTAATTATAATTCCTACTGAATTTATTAGCATTCCAGAGGTTATAGTTCACCAGCATTAGGCAATACATTTCTTTTTTTTTCTGCAAAAGACCTTTTAAGTGAGGAGATCTTCATGTGTCCTAGTTATTGTCATTGTATAACTGAAGTGGGACAAGACACCAGTCCCCCCCCCCCCCCCACTGACCCGCCTCCC
>WWET01001026.1:300916-311442 GCA_011038615.1 Limnodynastes dumerilii
CCACATAAGCTGACCCTTACAGGAATTTGCCTGTATTTCATGCATGTGGTTCTTGTAGCCAAGGGTAAAATAGAATTTCTCCAATAGAACATTGACATTTCTACTATATGTTTACGGTTACCACACATACTTGTCCCAGACGGAATAATTTATGAGGCGACAGATAAAAGGATTCTCATTTGCCATCTAGTCCTTACATTATCTCCTCATCCATTCACAAAAAGGTTTTCACCACATACTTCCTGTAGAGGTTTTACTTTATTTTAAATCGCCCATTGCCCCACCTACACACAACGGACAACGTTTGTATTCATTAATCTGTATTTGTTGGCTTGGTAGTTGCCAAATCTCTTGTTTATCCCACTCCAGATGAAGATGCCTTTGGACCTATCAAACCCAAATCAAGTTTTGCTGCAGGTAGAAATGCAAGGATGGCCATAATGCCAAGAAATAACTTATTTATGTACAAGTGTCACATGAGGAGACAGGGCGCTACATAACTGCAGGAAGTGTGCATGTAGTGGGTGGGGGAGAGAGAGAATGTCAACTTTAATATTTGGGCTTATGACTGATGAAATGCTGATTCAAAGTGACCCTTTGAAAAAACAAAAAAACAAAAAAAAAAAACTTCAAACTTTCAAAACCAGTGATCATCGCAGTGAGTGGAAATACTAACTGTGAAAGCAGAGCAAATGTCAAGCAAATAACTTATGGGCACAAATCCAGCCATATACGCTAGACAATTAAAATACATGGGCTCAACTTTAAATGGGGAAAAAAATAACCAACATTTTTGAGAAATTCCATCGCCCCACCCATAGGAAAGGCTGAATATCTATTTTAAGTAGTATTTAATTATGAATTTGTTTAAAAGCAATGGTCCGGATTCACAATTACGTAGTTTTCGTCTTACGTACGTTGTTTTTAGATGCGTAGTAGCTTATTTACGCTTTCTACGTACCATTTACGTACATAGACATAAGACGAAAACTACATAACCGTGAATCCAAACCAACTATAAGGAAGCCTGTTGTTCAGAGGCCCCGAAAGTCTTTCAGTGCAAAACTAGGATTCTAAAGAGATAAAGTAGCCTCCTGACCATATCACCAGCCAGGAAAGTTACAAGTCATAGGGCAGCTGGACACTCCATCTAAACCTACAAAGCTATAAGAGGATATAAATCAATGTGAATCCAATGGAAAGGGCTGGAGTTTGAAGAAACATGTGATGGCTAAATAGGTTTATTTAGATGGGAATCAGCTGCTTACCCTGAGAGGTGCAAAGCAAAATGCACTTGCTGCCTTCCTTACATAAGCATCAGTTCATGGGCCAGCACTGTTATGGCAGGTAGGAGAGCTTTTGGTGTTGCACTGAAAGTAGTCCTTTCACTAGCCATCAAATGGATGTGGAGAGCATCCTTATTTCAACAAAGCTCGCTTATTGCTGGAGGCATTTTTTTTAATTCAATTTATTTTTTAAAAGCAGTAAGAGAGATGAATTTGAAACACAACAATCTCTAGAGACTCATTAAAAAAAAATGCAGTTGACAAATTTTGGCTCAGGTTCTGCCCAGAACAAAATTCATGGGACCAAATGTTTTGTGGAGTCAAAAGTGCAGAGACCAGAGCTGGTAGAAGTCAAGGAACGAACAGCTTCATTTTACTGGGGCCAGTGGAATGGGGGTTTCTATTCTGGGGTTATATGTAAAGAAATGTAACAAAAAGTTGCTGAAAAATTTTCACCAGAAGATTAAAAATTTTTTAAAAGTTATTTTTGCATAAAAACATTTGCTCTTAAAAACCAGCATCTGATTTTACTAAATCCTTTGAAAGGTTCACTAGTGACGTGTACTCCTCGATTGCCATGCAAATTGAATGCACACCGTTTTCTCCTCAACAAAAATCATGTAAATGTGTAAAGGAAAAGGAAAAGGGGAACACAATGGTCATGATAAAACTATACAAACTAAGGGCGAGTTAGTAGGAATCCAATTTACTTCCTATAAGTGATTTCAGCTGCCACCTAAAACTGCTTGAATAAAGCCATTTTATTTTGTCATCTCATTTGATTTTATTTTGATTGACTGTTGAGAATTCCAAAGAAATAGATTGTAATTTTCATGAATCCCATCGTTAAAGGGCCATGAAGAGAGTTTTCAATATAGCAGCTGTTCAGTAACTCTGCCAATAGCATCTGCCTACAGTAGGCAAAACTGTAGTGTTTTATATGGGAGGAGGCGACTGAACAATTCTAAAAATGCTGCAAAAATAGTACATTGCTGTGACAAAAGAAAATATCAACAGTAAAAATTGTACACTGAGTTATATTAATTGAAATGTTTCTAAATGTCAATCCTTCAAAAGGAATTATTTGCATTTATTTTAATAGATTCATTAAAAGCCAAACCTTTAAAAAGGACTATATAGAAAACATTTTTACCTAAAGCAAGAAAACAGACCCTGTTGGAGCTTTATTTTTAATGCAAAATTATCTAGTAAAAAAGTATAGGGATCAGACTCCATTTCATGTGTTTCCTTTCCTGTGTGCCTATATTTTTCAATGGGGACAGAGAACAAAGGGCATTCAAAAGATTTGAGTCAATTCCAGTGACATCTCTAGATGCCATTTTAAAGAGCATGTTATGGATCTGAACCCATCTCTCAATTCCAACCACATCTGCATTTAACTGTCCAAGAGCGATCCTTTTACAAATCTGACTATCACCTCCAAATAGTGAGCCAGGAAAAATGTGCTAGTAACACCGCAATGGTACATATATTAGTAATTCTGGACTGGATTCTCACTTGAGAAAATGTCTTCTTACATGTGTAGCAATACACGGAGAGCTACTATGCATGCGTAGTAACTATTTCACGCTAACTAAGACCGCAGGTACGCAAACTACGTAACAAAATAGTACTCAAGTGAGAATCTGGTCCTCTATCGCTAAATATATAATAATCATAAATGAACGGGGTTTTTTTTGTTTTTTTTTGTTGGTTGGTTTAAAAATTGCAATGTCAAAATTAATGGATTAAAATCTACACAGTATGTAAATCAATTTGCAAGAAATCATTAAGAGAATAAACATGCCAGTAAAAGGCCAGGTCTACTTAACATGAACCATCATATTTAAAATAAAATTGTCAGTTATGTGGTAACAGTTCAATGAAGTGCAGGGTTTCTTGATGGGGGAAGTACTGTTACAGTAATAGCTTAACATATGGAAGCTTACTCACACAATTTTTTTTTGTAGTTTATTTAACTTTTGTGAAGGAAAATGCAAAAAAAACAAAAAATTATGTCACAAAAAGCCAAATATTTAATCATGTTTAAAGAAAAGAAAAAACAAAAAAAAAAAAAAGACATCTGGGCTAAAATTCAAATGTAGACTAGTAGAGGTTTCAAAAAATGTTGGGAAAAGCTTGAAAAGACTCCCACCCCACTAGGCGATAGATAATGAGAGAGCTGCTAGCTACATGATTTTCAGAAGTTGGGAGTCATGGGGGACTTCCATTTAATGTCTTGCAGCGCACGGAAAAGCAAAACCACAAAATAAATAAATAAATAAATAAATATCATTAAGAGAATAAACATGCCAGTAAAAGGCCAGGTCTACTTAACATGAACCATCATATTTAAAATAAAATTGTCAGTTATGTGGTAACCGTTCAATGAAGTGCGGGGTTTCTTGATGGGAGAAGAACTGTTACAGTAATAGCTTAACATATGGAAGCTTACTCACACAATTCTTTTTTGTAGTTCATTTAACTTTTGTGGAGGAAAAAGGAAAAAAAAAACGATGTCACAAAAAGCTAAATATTTAATCATGTTTAAAAAAATTAAATAAAAAAAGACATCTGGGCTAAAATTCAAATGTAGACTAGTAGAGGTTTCAAAAAATGTTGGGAAAAGCTTGGAAAGACTCCCACTCTGTTAGGCGATAGATAATGAGAGAACTGCTAGCTACATGATTTTCAGAAGTTGGGGGTCATGGGGGACTTCCATTTAATGTCTTGCAGCGCACGGAAAAGCAAAACCACACAAAAAAAAAAGATAAATAAATAAATAAATAAAAAGTAGGAATGCTCTAAGTTTCTCATGCTCAGTGTCTACCTTTGCGCTGGACTCAGTCTTAGGGCTAGATTTACTAATATGCGGGAAAGGAAATGTGGATATTCAATTCAAGCTCTCCCTTTCCTATTAAATGGCAGCTAATACCGGATTGGTTGCTATGGGCAACATCTCCACATTTCCTTTCCCACAGCTTAGTAAATCTGGACCTTTGTGTCTAATTAAATATTCCCCAATGTCTTCCCCATGGTAGCCAGCCCTGATTTGTAAAAGCAGTATAACTCTGAGGCAAGAGCTCTCGGACCTAGATTTAGAAAAAAAAATTGTAGAAAAAAAAAAAATATGTACATAAATATACCTCAACATATTTTATCAGATAAAACCAAGCAGAATAAATATGGTCATGAATAACAACTAATCTATGCAGCCATTTTGTGTTGTTTTTTTCAATACACAGGCCTTATCTGCCTTGTCTAGACTACACCCCTATATGAACACTGTGTCAAAGTCCACTGACTTTCGATAAGCACCACTCTTTATTTCAGCCTAGAAAGAGACACCAGAAAAAAAAAAAATTTAATTTTCTGTTCATTTTACAAAATGGTTTCCAGCACCATGTAGACAACTATAATTCTGAAACACACCCACACAAGAAAATACTGTACAGATATGATGGTTTCATTGCACTGTGCTCATATGGAGACTTTGAAGTGCCATTTGGTACCATAAGAATAAAGCAAACACACGAAGGCTGAAACTACTACTCTTATTTCGACAATGCAATTGCAACACCAGAGATTTTCTCGTGGCTGCCATCAAGACAGCATGGACACCGCAGCTTTCCCCTAACCCTCCCCTTCCTTCAGCCTAACGTTCACCCTCCCCTAACCAAGCCCTTTCCGGTACCTTACCCTTCCTCTTCCGCAGCCAAACCCTAACCAAGAATGGGTACCTTGTAGAAATAAGGCCACTCCACATGAGCCTGTATCAGAATTTAGGACTTGATTCACAGTTAAGAAAATGCAGCTTTTAAGGTGCGTATATTTAAGAAGGGATAGAATAGGTCGGCGTTAAATCATAATGGGGCGTGCTGGGAAAACTTAAGAATGAGGATAAAAAGATTGGGTGGAGGGAGTCATTTAAATGAGGAAATATGGGCTAGGTTAGGCAAAAACGTTCTTAATTAGCACCCTATGCCCACAACTATGAACCTAAATATAAAGAAGCCCTATGGCATTCGTAAATCTGTTAAGAAGCTGAAACCGGGGGCGTCCTTGCTACTTTTTGCATATAATTAAGAACCTAAATCATTCTTAAGTGTGAATATGGTCCATATTTTTTATAGAATGTAAATTGCTGTTTTCCCTCTATAACAAAAGTACTAAAGTCATGCGAATCATATTGCCAAAACTAGGCTCTAATTTGTCCTTTAATTACCCTTATGGCAAAATAAATCACAGCTTAGTCAGCTAAAAGCAATAAAATCGCAGAGACCAGGCACTCATGCAAAGCACAGAAAAACATCAACACCGCCATGCCCTTGATATAGGCTTTTATTATTAACCTTGACAATGTTGTGTAGCAAAACAACGATCAGTCTCACAGAGTCAGCACTCCCTGATCTGGAATGGGACGTAAGCAGCAGAAGCTTCATACCGGTTTACTGTAAATGCAGTGATTGTACTCCAACTATAAACCCTCAAGTACATGTCTGCATCAGTAATGGCCAGTTACACAAAACTTATTTTATTTCAATTTTTATATATATATTTACTTCTCGTATTTATTCCCTCTATCCATCTATGCCAAATTGTATCATTCAGCTCTTCTGTGCCTTCTATTCAAAAGTCACATTTTATCCTTTTATCCTTCCTCTCAATATTAAGTCAATGGGCCTGACAGACTTTAGTAGGAGCTTGAAATTAAGAAAGGAAAGTTACTCTTGGGATAAACCATGTTGTTATTTCAATTATTTTTTTTAATATATTTACTTCTCGTATTTATTCCCTCTATCCATCTATGCCAAATTGTACCATTCAGCTCTTCTGTGCCTTATATTCAAAAGTCACATTTTATCCTTTTATCCTTCCTCTCAATATTAAGTCAATGGGCCTGACAGACTTTAGTAGGAGCTTGAAATTAAGAAAGGAAAGTTACTCTTGGGATAAACCATGTTGATTCCAGGAGGGGTCAAGGTAATTGTATTCTTTGCATGTAGAGATATATCTTTGAATTGCTTACTGCACACAGATACTGACCAGCCTTGCTGTTACACGGTTATTTAGACATGGGCTGGGATACACCACCTCTCAACTCCTATACTGTTTGCAACAGATGAAATATGAGTACCCTGCATTCAACATGGTTTAGCCCAAGAGTAGCTTTCCTCTCAAGTCTAAATCAGGCCTTATACATTTTGTAGACAATTATCTACAAGATTGTAGCAGTTTAAGCCTGTGTTATCAGACTGGATCCAGACTGCAGAAATGTGGGTGTTTTCTGGACATTAGAAGTGGAAAATGCCCACAATTGGCGGAGTAGACTTCCTGCCCAGATCTGGATCCTCGGGACCGCCTTTGTGACAGTTTTCAGCTCTCCACTGCCGTTGCACTGGAAGCAAAGCAGAAGGGGAGGTCTACATACGGTCCTTAATCTACAAACTGCCATTTAGACTTAGGAATGAGTTGGGACACAGATGAAGGCCTGATGGTTCATTCCTTGCACATCACTCGTATATAATAAACTCTGCAGTGCAGAAAAATGTGCATTGGATAAATTATTTTACAATCTATCAAAAATAATAAAATGTAAAAACTAGGGCTATGCTGCATAATCCTACATTATAACACACAGAAGCAGCCAAATCACAAAGTGACAGCTTGTACATATAGGCTGCATAAATACTTCTAGTTTATTGTGTTGCAATGTGCATGTCAGACCCTCCAAACATGACCCATTCCATTATTCACAATATACTCTGCACCTGAGCTTCCAACTGTCACTCACCTGGTGAAAGGACAACTGATATTAATGAAAAAATATTCAACAAAGGAGGTTACCATAGTAACTGACAGTTGGAAACCGAGAAGCAGAGTATTTTGTACCTAATGAAATGGGTCATGTTGGAGGGTATGGCATGTTCATTGCATTTGGAAGCACAAAATGAATATAGTCCCCATACTTCCTCTCATCCTGCTAAGCTTTATTCCCTGACATTAATGTGTTGCCTTGTTACAAGTTAGGCCTCTGACTGCCCATGTTGGGTAAACTGCAATAATAAAGTTCTTTTAAAATGAACAATGACATTGCTTCCTCTGTGACTGAGCTCTCAGGAAATAGCAGATCTTTTATGATGTCACATGGAATTACTCTGCAGCTCAGACACTTCCTCATATTGTGGTGCTAGAAGTTCAACTAAGGTAACCATGGCAACAGCACCGTGCCCTATATAACATTTGGTATGACACCGCCACAAAGGTTATTCATGCTTCTATTTTTAAGAAGGGATAAAAGGCTTGAAGAGAACGAGAGAAGGAGAGGGAGAGGAAAAAAAGGGTTCATTTTAAGTAACAGCTAAATCAAGAAGTTAAATGAACACACATGGACTTACTTAATAGTTTCCATCCGTTTAGACTTAACTACTGGTTAAAAATATCCATTATCTATCATAGCAAACCTATTTCTGTTAATAAGCAATTATGCTATGTAGCCCTTGGTTAATAGAACATAAAATATTTATAATTTATAGAATTGTCAAATCTAAAAGGGTCTTGTGATGCAACGTTTTGTTCCTTTAACGGAATGTCAAATTTCCGATGTATTTTAAATTCACTTTTATGGGAAATACATCACCTAGGAAAAGCAGCTTAAGATGCTTCAATATATTGGACCGTGTTCATAATTAAAAGGGAGTTAGGTGCGGACAGATCCGTAGGACTTCCCTAAGTAACCGTACGCATTTTCATTCTTAAGAAGGAAAATATGAATGAAGAAAGCGAAAAGAATTCAAAATAATTAGCACCCCTTACTTTGCAAAATGGTTTAGCCGAGGCTGTACAGTTGTACCTGTATTGCCCTTACTCCCATAGCCTGGAGCAGCCCCAACTTTCTGGAACAATTTCAAAAGGTTAAACCCATATATTTCCCAACATCCCAATTGTTCCTGGAGGCTCATGAATTCTACACGCTTTCACCTCAATAGCAACACACACCAATTATTGCAAGAAAGTAGCCTTCACTTAAACAATGGACCAGATTTCGGCAATATCCAGTAATTTGGGCAATAGTATAGATTAGAGACACTCGCACATTCACATTACAGATTAACAGATTTTATATTTTTCCCTAGAAATGTAACTTAAAAAAATTACTTTTTGGAAAACACTGTTTGTATACTACAAATGAATTTTTTTTTATTGTACCTTATAGATGTGACTTTCTCCAATACATAATAGAAATCACTAAAAGTGTGTAAAATACAGTGATTGACATTTGTGTCTCACAGCACTGAGGTTATCAGTTTGATTCCCGGAAAAGGTCTTATCTGTGTGGAGATAGTATGTTCTCCCCATGTCTGCATGGGTCTCCTCCGGGTGCTCCGGTTTCCTACCACACTCCATAAACATGCTGGTAGGTTAATTGGCTGCTGCATAAATTAACCCCAGCGCGTGTGTGTGTGTGTGTGTGTGTGTCCATAGTATGCAGCTTCCATGGTGCAGGGACTGCTGTGAATGTGTAATATTCTCTGTAAAGCGCTGCATAATCTGATAGCGCTATATAAAAACCTGTTAATAAAATATAGAAGTCTTTAGCATGTTTCTAGATAAAACACCAATACACACACCAAAATGAGGGCTTTCAAGGTGAAATTGTGTCGGTTTCAAAAACAGAGCATTATGGTTGACATCACTAAGCTCAATACATGAATTAGAGCAGGTTTTAGCCACCCCCATTCTAGGAAACTGAAACAACACCTTCAAGGGAAAACAAAGTATGAGAAAACAAGGGATGCCTTATTCATTGCTATTTATTGTTATCCAGCGATCTTGGGAGGGAGGGGAATCTGGCAGATTCATTTAGACCAAACCCTTGACATTTATTTTAGCCCTGAGCAGTTTTCCAAATCCATCCACACAAAGAAAGTTTCTCTCTGTAATAGGCAAAGAGTAAAACCTCATAAAAAATTTAAATAAAATAAAGCAGATTGGTAAGAACAGATCCAGTGTATAAGATGGGTGACACTTATGAGGAGATCCACAAATATTGCCCACAGGGTCATACTCCATCAGGGGGTCAGTGGAGGTGCAAGCAAATGTTGGGACAAAGAACAGGAGGTAGGCACATATGCAGCAATGCAAATTATTTTTATACCTGTGCAACAGAATGCACAGCTTGTGGCATGAGATCCAAAATCTATTGAGACTCCCAGTATCTATGAGGTGTAAGAGCCAAGGTGTCAGGTAGGATAGAGGGGGCCTCAGGGGCTCACACAAACCTTAATTTGGCCCTGGACAAAACATTCACTCTGTATAATTGCAGACGAAAACTGCAGCTGCTTTGTAGATTTTAGGTCTTATTCTCACTGAAACATTTAGAGCATGCCTGGCCAACCTGCAGCTCTCCAGGTATTGTGAAACCACAAGCCCCAGCATGCTTTGATTCCACAAGCATAGCATACCCTCCAACATGACCTATTCCTTTAGGTACAAAATGCTCTGCTCCCCAGTTGCCAGTTACTATGGTAACCACCTTTGTTGAAGAGATTTTTTTTTTTTTAATGTCAGTTAATTCATTTAAACCAGGTGAGTGACAGTTGGAAGCTCAGGAGGGGATTAAATTGTACCTTAGGGATTGGGTCATGTTGGACGGGTCTGGCATAGGCGATACCTGACAGAAACTATTGGGACACAGTTTCACAATACCTGGGAGAGTCACAGGTTGGCTAGGTCTGATTGCGAGGCTTGAAGGCTCATTAATACCCCTTTCACATCACCACCAAAAACCCAGGTTTTTGGTGGTCATGTTAAAGGTACTAGAAGAAAAGAGAAGATTTGCCCGGGCCTGACCCGAGTAGGGGTACAATGTGAAAGGTGCCACCCGGGTTTTTCAACCCAGGTCTGACCTAAAGAAAATGGATTGGAGGGGTTAGTTTACTATTACTATGGCAATAGTAAACAAATCCCTGACCCAGCTAGACCAAAAAAATAACGATCAATACAAAACTAGTCATCAATACCAATATGAATATTACCTTACTGAATATACTGCCGCTGCACACTGTTCATATGGCAGGAGTATCTTAATACAGACCTCCTGAGTACACATATAGCAAATGGATAGGGACTCACCTACAGGAGGTGCCTTGACACTGGGCAGGTTGAGCTTAACCCAATATGGCTATATCGTGAACTAAACCTCCTTTTTATGTATGTGCTGACACATAGTGTAGTGTT
>WWET01001026.1:317910-337077 GCA_011038615.1 Limnodynastes dumerilii
GGGGAGATGAAAAAGACTAGTGAATATGGTTTCCTACATTATTTACAATTATCCAGCAAATCAATGTCTAAAAATATGTTTAATCTGATAATATTACAAGTAAGCATAATAGGTTTTACTCTGTCGTTATTTATGTAGGATAAGAACAAGTCACGTGTGAAGATCATGTATACTATCACCGCTTTCCACATCGATAAAGACGGTCATTTGAGTCTGGCGATGAAAATTCTACTGCAATTCATTATCAGATTACCAGGAAGTACTAGCACTGCTTTATAATCGCAGGATTTAGGAATTCTGAGCATTCAGACAAGGAGAAATCACATCTGTAATGATCTCAAGTAGCCTTTTTTTTTTTTTTTTTTTGAAATTTTAGAAAAAAAAAAAAAAAAAAAAAAACAAAAAAAGGATTATAAAAGAAAATAAAAAATAAAAAAGGTACAGCTAGAGGCTTCAGGCCTCTTTAATGAGCATTCATGAGAAAGTTCATCCTCTCTTAGAAATATGGTTAATAATCAATCTGTCATGAATCATTAAATCGTGTAGGATCATTGCTTCCCTTTTCCAATAACCACTTCCTTTATATTTCTTTAGTCTTTTTTATTTTTGTTTACTGCCCCCATGTCTGTTTTCCATTATCCCTGATCTATCTACTCTGCACATTTGGCCATTAATATTCAGCTTTGTGTTTGATGGTCAAAATTCAGTAAAAAAAAATTGAATTAAAAAAAAAAAAAAAAAAAAAAAAAAAAAAAAAGTACAGTACATTTATAAGAGCAGCATTATATGGAACACCAGTGGATTGTAAGCAGTAAGCAGTGGGGCCCTCTATTCTGTCACATTTTACATCCTCAATTTGTTAGGTTAGATGTTGATGAGCAAAGTCCTCCGGTCTCAACGCATAGACCCATGTTACGGAAAAGATATAGAGCAAGATCAACTGCAGAAAAGGACGAATCTAGCTCTTGCCCATAGCAACCAATGAGATTCTAGATCTCAATTTTATATTACATACTAGAGAATATCAGCTAGAATCTGATTGGTTGCTATGGACAACACCTCCAATTCTCCTTTTTAGCAGTTGAGGAAGTCTAGCTTATAGCGTCCTAAAACACAACCGCCTCATGCCAAACATTAAGTTTACTTTTGGAGAAGTGATTATTTGGGGTTGTTTTGCAGGAACAAGACCTGGATTCCACCATGAACTTCCTTTGTACAACAGCGAGTTCTAAAGCCAAACGGGATTCTATTAACCTGTATGATCAGTGGTCACTGGACAAAGAACAGCAGCAAATCTTCAACATAATGGTTCAAAGGAGGAAAGAATAAACGCCAGCATTGGAAATATGAGAGAGACACAGGCTGGAGAAGATGATGTGACATAAAAGGGGGTATGCTCTTACTTGTGAAATGGCACCCTGGCCAAATCCAAAGACATCATGGGACATGTATTTTCACAACGCTAGTAGAGTCACACTAAATTAATGGGCTGTTTTTCTTGAATTATGACAGAAGGCCTGCTTTCTTTATGTCTTTTTGTTTTTCTTCCAGGGCCCTCTGGGGTAACGGGAGAGGCCGGAATATTTCACATTCACTGTGCAGGAAATAGTGGTGACTTTCGTGTAGCACCTATATGATACTTTTCACACAATGTCAGTTGTAAAGAGAATGCTAATGGAAATCTCCAATCAAATATCTCCACAGGCTACAAAGCTTCCATGGCTTCTTGGGAATAAAGAAACAGACGGCATGCTAAAGAGACTCTCTCCTCAGATTTACACGAATCCGACTGCATATTACAGCACAAAAGAAGAAACAGCCGTTACAGCCCATGGCTTCAAAGTGAAGAGAAATCAGCGCGGTGAAGATGGAGGTGGACGAAAAAAAACATCCATCATAACATTTAATTCCATGCTTCCTAATCGGACACTGCCAGAATATCAGAAGAGGAGGTCTGTTCACACAGCTGGAAATACAAATCTACAAAAGGCTTAAACTGGTTCTATTGCAGAACATTTTGATCTCTAAGTCCAAGATGAGAACAGAACTGAAGTTTAATTTTCACCTCTAATTGTTAGCAAGTAGACAAGCAATATATAAATCAGGTAACACACACGGTCTACTACATCGGTCGGTTGCAAAATTTGACTTTTCCTGCTTACTGCATTCATGTTAATGCAGAATAAGATATTAAAGGCTGCAACTTTAGCCATAACAGTCAATGTGTCCCCTATTTCATATATTGGTTTCAGTGGGATATGATGTGACCAGAGCAATGTGAATCTGTGGGTGGGTCTGGATGAAACATTATGCTAATGATGACCTCATTGCTCCACCCCTGCTTCATAATGCTGTCATCCAAAGCATTGCTTAGTTGAGGAGGGGGCTACATGATGTCATTCAATAGGCCCCCTGGAATTTCTCATCTGGTTCTGTCCTCAGGCATCTCCAGGAGAATAGTGTCAATAAGTTGGCAAGTAGGTCTTATTTGTCCTGGAAACATACAGGGTCACATGACAGAACATGCAATTAAAGGCCCTACACCAGGGGCCAGATTTACTGTTGCCGTTTGCAACCAGATTCTAGCTCTTACTCTCCTATTACATACTAGAAAATGTCCGCTAGAACTTGACTGGTTGCTATGAGCAACATCTCCAATTTTTCTTTTCCACATTTTAGTAAATCTGGCTCCAGTTGTTGAAAAACTACGATGTCCAACACGCTTTAAGTACACAGGCATAGCTCATACATGACAAAGCATGCTGGGACTTGTAGTTTAGCAGCTGAAGCTACTAAACTTTTCAAAAAGAAAAACGTAGATGTTGCCCGTAGCAATCAAATTCTAGCTGACGTTCTTTAGTATGAAAAGGGAAAGCAAGAATCTCTTTGGTTGCTATGGGCAACATCTCCATTTTTTCCTTTTGAGAAGTTTAGTAAATCCGGTTTCTGGAGAGTCACAGGCTGGCCAGGCCTGCAATACTCAATGAGGCTGTATAGAGATATCAAGACAAGAACTTGATTTAATAGCTTCCACAGTACAATATATGAATTATTTAACCAACTGTAGAAGATTGGCAAAGAAGTTCTTAGCACTGAACATTATTCTCAGATGGATTTGAGGAGTGAGAGCAATTATAAAACAGATGATTGGACTGTTACTGGCCTTATTATGTTGAACGTTATGACAGATAGGCGTGTACCTCAGCATAACTTCTCTGCTGTAAGCGTCCTGATGTATTCCCTGGCACACACGCTTATATTTAGAGACACTAGTCCGGATTCACAGTTACGTAGTTTTCGTCTTACGTACGTTGTTATTTACGCTATCTACATACAGAAATGGTACGTAGATAGCGTAAACAAGCTACTACACATGCGTAGTAGCCCAATTCTTAAAACAACGTACGCAAGACGAAAACTACTTAACTGAATCCGCATCACTGCCCTTGGACAGTGAAGACTTCAAGCTCTCTAGCACAAGAGGCACTTATAGCATACACTGCAATGATGACTTGATCCGTGCAAGAGTGGCTACAACACAACCCCCGACATTCACTTACTACAACCACCGGCAGGCTGAATTTTCACAAGGTCTTTTATAACCTTTGTACTGGAAGCGCTCTACAATGCCATGGTATAAAGTCATCTGATAGGCAGCAACAATGCAGGGGCGTGACCCTTAGTGAATAGGATAAGCCTTGTGCTGTGTTTGTATACAAGTAATTGGCCATAACATTAGTCCTCCTACTGCTCAATCGTAATACCATAAAATTCAATTACTGCCAATTTCAACCTCTGAAGCAGATTTTAATAATTTAACACATAATAGGACTATAGAATTTTAAATCTCTATTATATTACAACTTTAAACGAAGAATACACATGCACAAAATAGCTAACTGCAGAACAAAGAACAACAGTGGAACTTAATTGTTAATTCTGCACTTAGGTTAACAGCTGTGTGGGAATAAAAGAGCTATCCAAAGTTACATTTCTTCCAACACGGAGATCCACAGGTCATTTATCCAGTGAAATGTACAGAATCCAGCCAAGAATGTGTTTGAAATAATACAGACAACATTTTATATATAATAATAACTGTTCTAAGATATGGAGGGTGCTGTATTCCTGGAACCAAGACTCCCTTAATGGGAAAGACAGAGAAATTTCCCAGCGCACAGGACTTGCAGCTCAAAAGGTATGGGAAAACTTGTTTCATTCCCTTGACAATTAGTGTGATTTACAAGAAGGAAATGAGCTGTACAGTACTTGCGAGGTTACTGGGATTGTAGGAAGATCCACTCATTGTGTCCCTTACAGCATAGGAAACACTGCAAACACTACATTTACATAATAAATATTGTGTCACATTTACATAATAAATATTGTGTCACCTGTGACTAACATAGGTAAATTGTGACTTACTGGTTACCCTTTACTCTACTACATTTAATTACAATAGAGTCAAATATTAGCTATAAACAACAGCAATCAACTATAAAACGTTTAGGCCTCAACTATATTTTCCAAATACACTATTATGTGTACACACTAATATAACATAGTATAACATGCCCAACATACCATTTATAACACAGGTTCTTGTAAAACCAGAAGAATGATTTTAAAAAGGAGTAAAAAAAATAAATAAAAAAGTGCAGATGTTTCCAATAGCAACTAGATTATAGTGGTTTTCTAGAATGCACTAGATAAACTAAAAGCTGAACATTAGCTTTAATATTGGTATATTGTTCAAACAATAAAAAAACAAAAAAAACAGGAAAGCATAGTAAGAGTCATGGAGAAGCAGTATAGAAGGATTGAATGAGGTACAAGTAGTCTTACTAGGGCACTAATTTAGCAAAAAAAAACAACTCAAGTTTGATGGGTGTGGTTCACCGCTGAGAATGGCCCTTTTTCGAAAGCCTAACCCTAAGTCTCCCCTTTTCTCATCCGTCTCCTCCCCACTGCCTATCCCTAAGTCTCCCCTTCTCCCATCCATCCCCTTCCCGCAGCCTATCCCTAAGTCTCCCCTTCTACAATTCATCTCCTCCCCACAGCCTAACCCCATCCCCTCCCCACAGACCCTAAGACTATCCTGCTACACTACATCCGCTCCACTGCACTAACCTGAGAGTGCATCGGGAACAGTTGGGTCTGCGGCGTAAATTCGTAATTCCTGACATTTTCGAAATGGACACAGCTGACCGCTATTTTTCGGCTGAGTCTATTTCGAAATGCCATTTTCGCAATGTCGAACGGAAACCATGATTAATGGTGCTATTGACTTGGCTTCAATGTTTGCATCGCCTCTGTCCCTGTACAATAATCTCTCAATATAGTCCAAATGCAAACTGCAGCTTACTTTTTCTAATTTTGCAAACTTGGAATTCCTGCCATATAAAAAAACAAAAACAAAACTAAAACTCAGTGAGATCGCCCACCATTAATGTGACCTTCCATCGTACTGTATGAGGAACGAAGGGTGAATAGAGAACTCACTGTATCAAATAAAAGTCTGGCAGAAAGGTTATTTCCAGCCGTCACAGGGAGTGAGCTAAATAAAGTTGTTCAAATAAAAGAGTTACAGTAAGGAACAGAATTTCCTTGAAACCTATAGAAGTTCAGGAACTATGGGGATTAAATACATTCCAGCGATTCCTATATTCTTAGCAAGATGCTGACTATTTGGATAGGTGTCAGAAATGTAATTTAACCATAGTTATATTTTGCATATTTAAGTAGTCTCAGTTTGTGTATACTAGAAGTTTATTGGTTCATTGCTAATTTGCCAAAGTTATTATGGACCAGTTCCACACCTGCGCTGAGAAGATCCAATACAAGATCCCTACTGCATCCTAACTACTGCACAAGCAATACCTATGCCAGCTCAGCCCTACCTTAACATTTCTGCTCCGACTCCACATATAATGGGGATTGTACATAAGGGCTGAAGCCAACCTTTACTGTACAATCTGCATCTCTTCCCCAGCCCAAAGAGTGGATGAGCTTCAGCTTCCATCTCTGTTCGGCCCCACTGGAGTATTCCCTACCAGAACGGATCATCAGGATCCAGAACTCAGTCCTGCTACATCCAGGTACTGCGGAGCCCGTGTACTGGAATAATAAACAGGAATAACCCGGGACAGTTCTATTTGAGCAATTATACATAAAACGCTTCTCCATGGATGCAAGCAGTAGGAGTTTGCAGGAATGTTTTGTAGGCCTGTTTGGCCAACTGAAAACCAGCTGGTCCCTGAATAATCTGTACATTTAATAATGAGTAAGAGCAGATCAAACTCATTCTAGATGCAATTGTTCCTAGCACAATGGCTAGCTCTATTGCCTCCCAACGTTGGGGTCATGAGATAGAATCCTGACCACGGCCTTAACTGTGTGGAGCTTGTATGCACTCTATTTGTCTAGACTGGCTCCCACGCTCCAATCAAATAGGGCAGGTTAATTAGCTGCTGACTAATCTAGAATTTCGAGTCAGGTGTCAATGACAAATATTCTATAGCACTTTATGATAACTAAATAAATGAAAATACCCAGTGTTGGCAGATAACCACATTTATAGGACCAGACTGACCACCACATAATAACCAGTTCTTTCCAACACTGCGTATCCACAAGGCACAGATTTAGTCATGAGATCAGTTTAAAATTAGCGATCTATAAAAGAGGAGGCCTAAAGATGGAAAGTCCGCTCATAAGTATTTGTTTTGCAATTATAGCTTAAGAGAAGAATTAACATTCTAACAAAGTTAATTTAGCATGTATGCATTATGTACTAATGGAATTGAAAATCAGTGTGTCCATAAAGAAGTATTAGTCCCAGTTTACTACAAGTTGTAAGTCACCAACAGTTAGTAAATACATAGATCTAGTGGTTTAAGACATCAAAGGCACATTGTTGAATATCGGAGTGTGAAGCTTATGGATATTCTTGAAAGTTGAAACCTTATCGATTGTTATATTTTCTCTTTGAAAGGGAATATTTTAGTGGTTTAAATGTTTTATTTCTGGGTCAAAGACATGAGAAGTCTGAAAGACTGCTTGGTGCGAATGTCAAAACCTTTCTGTAATCGTAAGAAAAAAAAAAAATGACCCATGCTAAAAGTTAATAAATCCTATAATTAACAATCAATCCTAACTTACCTCTAGCTTTATTGTAAAACTAACTGGCAGCCATCCAGGCTTGTACTCACTATTTGCAATAAAACTGGCCTTTGCAAATAAGCATTTCCTAAAAGCCAAAGGAAGAACAGATACAACCCTCTACCATAATGGTGGCTAAAAGCAGGAGTGGGTGACAGAAGCCAAGCAGCAAATCAAAACGCAACAATAAAATAAAATCAACCAACCAACCAACCCTTGCAGCCCAATGAAAATTGTAATATTGGTCCGGAATCACAGATACATACATTGTTTTAACAATTGAGCTACTGCGAATGCATAGTAGCTTATTTACACTATCTGCATACCATTTCTGTACGTAGATTGCGTAAGCGCTGTCTTAGACCGCGCTTACGCAATCTACATACAGAAATGGTACGTAGATAGCATAAATAAGCTACTGTGCATGCGCAGTAGCTCAATTCTTCAAACAACGTACGCGAGACGAAAACTACGTAACCGTGAATCAGGACCATAGTTACTGCTAAAAAGAAAATACAAAATGGAAACCAAACTTTCTATTGTCTTATTCCCCCACCACAATATTGGGGACGATTAAAAATAACAGTATCTTTAGGATTGGTTAAAATCACATTTATGAATATTCTAGAACCATTGCTGTTAGTTAGATAAGAGAGGTACTTACTCTAATCTCATTCCTGCGTATCTCCACATCACACACCGAATGTCCCTGGTGGGCTCCACTATAATAGCAACAGAACTGGCACACCGCCACCTGCTCTGCCTCACAGTGGTACAGTCGATAAGCATTGTGCTGTGGACAACTCCAGGCCCTAACGTCTTCAGCCTCTACTAGGAGGTGCCCTCGGGCAGTGGAGGGCTGCTGCAGGTGAGTCTGCACGTGGGACTGGCAGCAGGGTGCTTCACATCTCAAACATATCTTCTGGGCCGGAAGTGGAGGCCCCCTTCTACAGAAGACACAGTGCAGGATAGAGGGTGGCTTATCTACATTAAGAGCATTAAATTTTTCCACAATGTTCGTGAGTTTAAGGTTCTTCTCTAGGTTAGGCTTTTGGTTGTAGGCCTGGTTGCATTCAGGGCATCTAACAAGACTTGTCTCTTTTGACCAGGCCTCACTTATGCAGCCTCGACAGAAATTGTGCTTACATGGAAGCTGGACAGGTTCTACAAACACATGTAGGCAAATAGGGCATATCAGCTCCTCCTCAAAACAATTCTTCCAATTCTCCGCCATTTCCATTTAGACGATATGATGTAACGTAATACTACGTTATCCACTTAGTAAACTAAAAAAAAACAGTGTGTCTGGTGAAGCCAAATAATAACGGGTTTTCTTTCTTCGTCAAAAAAATATATAGCAATGTATGTTCTATTGGAAAGTATATAGTAACAAAAAAATAATAATTCAACCAGTGAAAGAAAATAAAATCATTGGGCAGTAATATACTCTAATTACTTTTACTAAAAAAAAAAAGTAATCTCACTCTAACATAAAACGTCCAACTCATAAGATTTTAATTGCAAAATCTAATAAGACTTCTAGAAAATGAGCTAAGCAACCAGTCTTGAGGTGGTTTCCATAGAGTTATCCTGAATGGTGCTCTGAAAGAGACAGTTCAGTCTTGCAGATCAAATTCCAGCCTAGAGGGAGAGAACCCTCCCTCTTCCTTGTTTCGCAAATAAGAGGGGAAAAAAGAAAGGCATACAAAAATAGCTTTTAAGCTCTGCGCAAACGGATACTGGCTATAAAACACCTTTTATTTCTTATCACTTGTAAAACAAGTCTAACAGAAAAAAAAATTTCCAAAAAAAAACCAAAATTAAAATTAAACAAGAGAGAAAAATAAGAGTTGGATAGGGATCAGTGGATTAGGCTTTGCATGCCTTGATCAAACTGAAAAGGAATTTCTCAGCAGCTAATCACAGCCCTCCCCCCTCCTGACATGAAAGCTATTTCTGATTTTACATGGAATATGCAAGGGCAGTGTCAGTGGGGCCAATGAGAGAGACAGACACAGAAAATTAGCACATTTTGTTCCTAAAGAATGTGATCCTTGCTATGAATATTCAAGTGCTCTGGTTATGAACTTGTTAAAATGCACCAAGCACAAAACCAATCAAATAAATAAATAGAAGACAAAATATTGTAGAGATTCAAGGAATTGATTAATTCAGATGCCCCTTTAGCTAGAAATTAATTCAAACTTCAAACTGATTTCACAGCTGCGGAGTCTTTTGGCTTTATCACCAGATCAAAAAACACACAGCTACCTTCAGCCATCTTGTTTCTTAATCCTTTTAATAAAATAAATCTATTTCCCTATCCCAGTAATACAAAAAGTAGATTTTTAGGTTTACCACCTCCCAGTCCTTGTTTAATAATAGGAAAAAAAAAACACGTCTTAAGCCACTGTCTCTATGGACGAGCCACTGATCAGAGCTGGTCAGAGGGACTGCATAAAAACAGGCTAGATCATAAATAAAAATATATTATATTTAATATAAAATATTTATGTAGGTTGAGCATGCAAACATAAAAAACGCACAACGCCCTCTCTTATTCATGTAAAGCGATCAATATGATATATTTAGATTTCTGTAGACTCCTTTTGCAGCAGGTATTGGTTAAATTCCAAGAAATTAGTTCCTTACAAAACAGGATCTGTAAAAAATAAGTATTTTGTGGTTATTGCAATGTCAAGAGAGTAGATCAAACCACCATCTGTATTATTCCTCCTTCCAAACGATCAGGAAAAAACAATTAGTCCCTTATTGTGCTTCCCTTGCTGGATCTGCTTCCTGCCTGCAGCCACCTTGATTCCTTTATATTTAAATGCCCCCAGTCGAGTCACAGAGGATACCCCAGCCAGTCCTGCACCTCTTTCCAGGGGAAGGTTACTGTTCCCTTGCAACAATCGGTGAAGTCTATAGAGCTCTCAGAGATTTTTCGCTGTGGCCCCCAGGCCAGGGACAGATGGATCCACAGGGAGGGAGGGGGAATCGAACCTGTGTCACCGCCTCAGCCTGTCTGTAGAGAGAGCAGAGCACAGCTCCCCAGCAGCAGATTGCTTCCCAGCAAGCGCCGCCCCTCCGCCTGCGTCACAGCTCTATCTCTTCTCGCCAGGCAATGAACGCTTTGTAAGCTTATGAACGCGGCTCTGTAGCGCCCTCTATCTTTACTTTCAGTTCTGCCAGAGCTTTCCACGCGTGACCTTAAAGGAATATTGACAGTCACGTTTATTTGGTCTAGAATCATTCCTTATAGCGAGCATTACAATAAATGGAATCTGACTACACAAAAAACTATTCCCCTAGATTTTCTACTGGTTAATTTCTATGTTTTAAAATATGGTGAATGAATAGATGGAACAGATGTTAAACAGAAAATAAAACGATTGTGAGAGATTTAGGTGGTTTTTAGAATCTTTCCAGATTAATATTACTGCCTGGAATGTACTTAAAATTATTTGATGAAGTACGCTTTTGACATCAAAGAATAATTCTTTTTGGCAGGGATGGCTTCAGGTCTGTCAGTGCCCTACCTAAATTTCCATCCAATTACCAGAACATTTTTTTTATGTTAATTAAAAAACTCATACAAGAGAAAGAAATACAAAAATCTCAAAAACATTAATGAAATATTTCAATTTATATAATGCTATATATGCCTCCTTAATAATGTTCCATGCCTCCATAATAGGGCTCTATGAGGCTAATTCAGCACGAAGAAGGGAATAATGTGTGAAGTGCGCCTATTCCCATGAATTACAGAAGCCAAAATTAGTGGATTTTTTTTTCCACAGGACCCCCTGTTCTGAGGAGCCCGTGTGCACTGCACACCCTGCACCCATTATAGATATGCCTATGCATTCAGTTGAATTAGCCCCTATATTGCCCCCATAATACTGTTCCATAAGGCCATATATTAAGACTGTATATTAAGACTGTATATTCCACCTATAATAGGGTTTTATCTCATATAGAGCCCTAAAATAGAGGGGAATATAAAGGCCTATTATGGGTGATAATTTGAACACAATTAAGGAGGAATACAGAACTTACTATGGGGCATAAAGAACTCTATTATCAGGGATAATTTGAGCACAATTGAGCGTGTAGAAAGAGCTTTGTAATGGGTCATATACTCTATATATTCTCCTATAAGCATAATAGGCATTTTTATTTCCCCATAATGGGGTTCTATATAATATAGATGAATATAGATATGATATAGAATATTAAGAGGGGAATAAAAATGCTTTTATGGTGGATAATTGTAACACACATGGCCTGCATTATAGGCCATCTTCTGGCTTCCTTGCTTCAGAGCGTTATTAGCAGTGGTAGGCCAGGGAATGTCTGTGTCCACAGTGACCTGCTCACCATTCAGTGCATTCCTACAAGCCCTGGTGCCACAACCAGCTGCACCGGTCAACCGGGTCTTGAGAAGATGCTGATTTTGGCCTGCTCCCCTGATATTTGTAAATATGAATATGTATGTTTATTGCAATGTTTATATCCCCTTCATAACTTATAACTGCACCATCTTCCATTGTCCAAAACCTTTGCATCTCTCACCCCTGTCTGTCTTTCTCTGCTCCCTAGAGCATTAGCTCTCATAAGCCTCTGTTCTCACGTTCTCTTCCTCTTCCTGCCATTTTCACCATATTCTCCCACCTCTTCTCTTAACCAGTGGTTTCTAACCAGTTTGCTGCTCCATGTATATGAATGAGGGCTGGTTAAAAGTTTGTGGGGGCCTCTGCGCAACTAAACTGTGGGGGCCCCAACAAACAAAAATACGCACAAACACAGTCTCCCGCAGCTGTCTATGAGGCTGGATGTCAGTAATTGACATCTTCATCCTAAGAAAACTATTGCAGTCGCGACCGTGACCACTTATGGCTGTGGGGAGGGGATAGATCGGATAAGGGGAGACTTCTGGCTGTGGGGAGAGGATAGATCAGATAAGGGGAGACTTAGGGTTAGGTTGTGGGGAGGGGATGGATGGGAGTAGGGGAGATTTAGGGTTAGGCTGTGGGGAGGGGATGGATGGGAGAAGGGGAGATTTAGGGTTAGGCTGCAGAGAGATGATGGATGGGAGAAGGGGAGACTTAGAGTTAGATTGCAGGGAGGGGATGGATGGGATAAGGGGAAGGTTAGGGTTAGGCTGTGGGGAAGGAAGGGTTAGGGTAATTGAAGGGGACGGTTAGGGTTAGAGTAATGGAAGGGGAAAGATAAGGGTTAGGGTAAGGGTTCGAATTAAATTCATATTTACCAGTCACAGCTCTGTCTTCGATATTGCGGTTATCGATTGCTTTGCCACTATCCTTACAAATGGGTTGTCGAAAATGGTGGCGAGCCACACCCAGGCCCTATTCGCCATCACTTCTGTAGAAAGTATTTTGAAAAGTATGGTTTTTTGGAGCAGACTGACTAGCAGGACTGTCGCACTAGTCCGATGCCTCCAGGGGCAGTTTTGGATCTAAAGTGGCCCTGGAAAAATGTTTTGATCTACAGTGAACAATTGGTAGACCAATATTGGGCCAAATATTGGTAGGTGGGGCTAACACAACAGTATGCAAGGTTAGCCTCTGTGGGAACTTTGGCTGACCTCCAGATAGCCCTCATCCGATTGGCAGCACCATTTTGGGCATTGTGGTAAGGGAAAAAAAACAATCAGTGTCTGGATGGCCTCAGGGCAGCCTTATTCATCCTGAGGCCAATCAGGAAAGTGCCTGCTAAGACCTATGACTAATCCGTGTCTGTATGCCTCACTGAGTGCACTTGGAAACTTACCATACCCATTATCATAGGAGTCCTTGATCTTACTGTATAGAACTCCCCAGGTACTGCCTAATAGATTGCATCCATTTACTCTATTATAAAATTATCAGACACAGTGTCACAAATGTCCAGTTCCAGGTTTTTCTGAAATCTATTATGCACTGGATAAATACTGAGGTCATTACTGTATATTGTTATATACAGATTGGGTTACATTTACCGACATAATATAATGAGTAAGCGTTCTTACTGTATCCTATTAATAATGGATATTTTTGGCTCACATTTACCCTTCGTATGTAGTATATGCAAAGGTTTGTACACAACTTCTTAGTGTTTCTTTTAAGGATATTTACCTGTACCTAAAGTATGTAAATGTTATACTGTATTATAAAAATAATAATATAAGACTGGATTCAGACATGCAATTCTGCTGCATTCGGAGCTTATAGCACAGCAGTAATGGATCAGCTCCCTACTGTATCCATACTCATTACTTTAAGACTTCCACGTTTTAAGTGATCGGCAGTCGGGATAGTACAGAGGGTCACAAAAGGAAAGTGTTTACCGGTAATCTAAACCACAGAAAAGACGGCCATTTTCAGTGCACTCCATTCATTCAAAATCCGTAGTCATGAGTCTATTAAACACAGCATATCTTTATTATTCCATATTAAAAATAAGGTCATATGTAAAAGATTGACGATATATTTATAACATCATAGTTAACAGCAGTATATAATTTAATTGTATCCAGAGTGTATATAGAGGGGAATGTACAAATCCTGCACAAGGGCCCTCTCACTTCTTAAAACACCCTGGATAGATAGATAGATAGATAGATAGATAGATAGATAGATAGATAGATAGATAGATAATAGATAGATAGATAGATAGATAGATATGAGATAGATAGATAGATAGACAGACAGACAGACAGACAGACAGACAGACAGATAGATAGATAGATAGATAGATAGATAGATAGATCATTTTATACAAAATTGGTTTAATGTCACTGAAATGTGACTGTGTTACCTTAGACCTCCCCCTCCCCATTTGAGTTCCAGTGACAAGTGCCCTCACCCACCTCCTGGCATAATACACAATGGCTGTAGATAAGTCTCATGTTAGTCCTGCAGCCTGTTCTACCGGTTCTGAAGAGCAGAGGAAGAATAACAAAGCCGGACTGATGACAAGTGACTAAAATAACTTCATAGTGAAGTATTTGTTAATAATCAACATCAATAATAACCATAACAAGAGACTTGACTATATGCACTGCAATTGCTGGGGTGGGAGCAAGTAGAAAAAAATACCGGCAGAAACAACCCAGAGCTCTGTAATCTGGCAGACCTGCAAGCACCCTGTATACATAACACAATAGTACATGCAATTATTAGCTAGATTGGTTTATATAAGCAATCTGTATGGAGAAGAAATGGGCACTATGGACTGGATTTGTACGATCGCAGAATGTAAGTCCAGACTTATGTGCATGCGACGCTATATGCCGTGAATGCGAGGGCAGGGCCGCCATCAGGGGGGGGGGGACAGTCAGGACCAATTTCCCTGCACACTGGCCAGCTGTTAACACAGGTATGTGGGGCTCCATGTGACATCGCTGATTATATCACATAAGAGGCGGGGCCCTTCGTGGATGTGTCCCGGGCCCCACCAATTCTGATAGCGGCCCTGTGCGAGGGAAATACACTCCCCTCGTAGCACGGTCCTTCCTAATTCTAACCTCTACCTTAAATATTACACACCCACTCCACGTAAAATGGGGCAGCTGTGTAAGGCAGAATCGTACACAGGGGCTTAGCCCAGCACTTACTAGATGATTAGCATTGATTCCCCAGCCCACCATGCGTACACCAGCTACACATGATGGGATGTCATGTTTCGCCGTCGTAGGAACGCAGCATCAATAGCACTGCATTCCGATACGTTACAGGCCTCTGCAAGCATGTGCACTATGAACGGTCAGGGTACTTACACATTGGCCATGCTGAACTACTCAGGGCCTGATCCAGACTTAAGATCATTTTACATACGCATGTGTACCTAAGTTACACACTACTAAGTATAATGCGCTCCTCCTGGCACTCCCCTCGCACGTACATAACTTAGCTGATTTACATGTTCAGAATCCTTTCATGCACCTGTTTACATTTACCAATAAATTGATTGAGCAACCTCCATTTTGTGTGTATACTGTTTGTGGGCTTGTCTGGGAGCAGCAGCTGTAAGGGGGAGTTGCTCCACAGCAGCCATTTTGGAGACCTTAAGGGGTGTCTCCTGAGGTAAGTTTGGCTCTCAATTTAAAAATATATATATACCAGCAGTCATGTGTGTGTGTCGTATGCAAAGCAGGATCAGGCCCTTTGGGACTCTCATTGTTAGAGTTAGGACCACCATATGCACAAAGGAAAGGCCTTTGGCTGGTGGCTTATCATATATTTGCGCAAATATGTGTAACGGACATTTCTGTGTTTTATTTTACAGATAGACAGTATAGTCTGTTACTGGTTTATGGCAGTGTTGCTGGGGCTATTTTTTTCCTTTTTTTTCTGTGGCTAGCAGACTAACCCCCTGCCTTTCACGCACCTGTTTGCATTTACCTATAAATTGATTGAGCAACTTCCATTCTGTGTTTATAATGTTCGGAACCCTGCCTTAACTTTTCCTTGTGTATCTCTGGTCGTACATATCGCCTTGTCATACGTAAGTGCCTAAAACAGCCCATACTGTACAACTGAAATGCCTCCCTCTTCCCACAATGCATATATTCGGCTTGCATAGGAGAGTTACGTTCTATCGTACAGAGTTACATACATGTTAAGTATCATCAGAGTTACGATGAGTGACATCTGCCACGAATGTGCAGTGTGTTCCCACAGCCATATGCCGCGTGTGTAAAAAAATTGGCTGTCGTTATTAAGTCTGGATCAGGCCCTTTGACTTTATTAACTTAGCATCCAATCCTATGTGAACCTTCGTTTGCATCTCTTTCCCCTTATTCCCTGGAGAAGTCTATTCCATAAGACACAATGGTGCTTAAGGGCCTGATCCAGAGCTACGCCGATGCGCTGTGCTTACTAAAGCACAGCGTATCGGCGTTCACTTACCCTGGCACTCCCCCTGTGAAGGCTACCCTAACTTCACCCGGGGTAAGGAAGGGGCCATACGCTCGCACAGGAGCGTATGGCCGCTTAGCACGCCCTCCTACCCTCATTTACCTACCTACCCCACCTACCTACCTCCCCCCGCCCACCAGCACTAACCTTAACGTAGGGACACTGGAGGACGTCCCCTCCAGCGTCCCTACGGCGCTGCTACGGACGCCCGATCCATGATCGGGCGTTGTCGTAGCAACGACGGGCAACATCTGCCCGGCGCATGCGCAGATCGTCTGAAAAGCCGATCTTACGCTTACACCCGCCGTCCTAGCGACGGCGGCCATACAGACATCGGGCCGATTTCTTGTACACTGTAGCATGAAGCCAAGTGTTCTGCACTTGTAAGAGTTGGAGTGATGGGGACTTATGCACAGTACCTCTGTTCTGACCTCTGCTCTGCTTATTTATACTTCTGCCATGTTTCACTCCTAAAATAATGCCTTTGTGTTATACTTAGGTAAAGTGGTTGCCTAGCATTGATTTATGGTGCCAGTCTGTCCTTGTATAGCATGGCATGTGATGAAATATTTGTCTATACAGTGACAATATCAGAAAAAATGGCTTCATCACTCATAGTGGTGCCCTTGACGAGACAATGGGATCAGGGCATTTCCTGCATAACCTTGAACACTGTGGGAAGAGGGTGTGAGGATCACATTATTCATTATGGCAGAAGGTACAAAAGCAGCATACAGTATCTCCACATCCCTTTCAGGAATAATATGGCATATAGGAAAAACCCTTCACCAAGAAATAACCTCATCATCTCACCCCAGTAATCTCTAGTTATATCAGTGCATATCATGTGCGTCTTCTCTCCACATGTCATTTAGTATTTCATGATACAAACCTTGAAAGCTGAATTAATAACATGGAAAAATATTTACAGAATGTTGAGTTATACAGAAATTGCAACCTCTAATGACTTTCCTTTATTGGCTCCATTATAAGGTCATCTTGTAACTTTTACTAAACTTTTTTTTAACTGTTTGTGTGCTGCTCAGACATGCATTACGATGAACAGAAAATACTGTTTATTTTTATTCAACTCAAAGGCCAGATTTACTAAACTGTGGGTTTGGAAAAGTGGAGATGTTACCCATAGCCACCAATCAGATTCTAGCTGACATTCTCTAGTATGTAGTTGAAAAGTGAAAGCTAGAGTCTGATTGGTTGCTATGGGCAACATCTCCACTTTTTCAAACCTGTAGCTTAGTAAATCTGGCCATAGGGAGGAGATTGGTATAGACGGGCACAATTTCCTCCCCAATATGCAGTTTTGCCTTGCTATTTCCTCAGTTCTGCTGTCTAGAATAGAATAGGGGTCTTCTGCTGTTGCGCTACTATATACAGGCAGAATTCTAAGGTAGGACAATCACTGTGGGTGCAGGGGTGATTGGCTAGGAGCCCCACGCTCCTCTGGACCCCATAGCAGCCGCTTCCTCTGCAAGCAACGTTACTAATTGGTCATATATATGGGAGACCTCAGAGGGAAGAAATAGATTCCATATAGGGGCGGGGGTAATGACAAAATTTATGCAAATTGTGGGAGTAAGCCCTGCCCCTGCCAATCACTACTGTAATCCCTAGTGTTTCAAGGGGTAGGCGGGGCTTGTTGGTCAAGTCATCAAGTCCCTCCCATCCCTAGTAATTCTAGGGATTACAAAACAATTCTCAAGCACATGGACGGACCTTCCGTGTTGTATATCCTATCTTAAATCTTCTGCACCTGTTCTATTTCACATGGTGCTTATCCAAGCCCTTACTGTCCGACTTGCATAGATTATTTGGCACACTGGGCTGGATCCAGACTTAAGTATGTGTTTGAAATTAGTAACTCCCGGGCTAAACCATGTTGATTACAGGGGAGTCAAATTTCATCTGTTGCAAACAGTATTAGAGTTGAGAGGTGGTTTTTCCTATCCCAAGTCTAAATAACAGTGTGATAGTAAAGCTGGTCAGTATCTGTGTGCAGTAAGCAATTCAAAGATATATCCCTGCATGCAAAGAATACAATTAACTTGACTCCCCCTGCAATCAACATGGTTTAGCCCAGGAGTAACTCATTTCAAGCACTTACTTCAGTCTGGATACAGCCCACTGTGAGTAAACTCACAGTCGGAGGCTGTTGCATGCGCAGTAGGAATGCACAGGGTACTTACACAATGGGTCTCCAATAAGTACACTGCCTTTCCTAAATCTGTATCCGGTCATAATATTGTGGCATGTACAACCACACACAGTCCCAGCAACAGAAATCTTGGGCCCAGGAAATGTTTTAGGTGACCCCCATCTCCCCTCAATAGTTAGAGAATGCATGCCTCTTGTGAGTTAAGCAAGAGTTCACCAACCACAACCAAGTGCCTAACATAGGAGTAGAGGGGCCAAGGACAGGACCAGGTTCCTGCTACAGCTTAGATTTCCATTCCATCTTGGCTGTAGCGCAGAGGCTGTGTCCCACTGGAGACCAAGCGTAGGCAGCCATGCAGTGGGACACAGCCTCTGCGCTGCAGCTGAGCAGTCACTACTAGCTGGAAAGCACTAAACCACCAGGGAGGCGGCCCTAAAACACAAAATGGCAGTGCGGCCCAGGGGGGCACATGCCACCCTGCCCCCCGGCCCAGCCCATCTGGACAGGACCTTAGCACACATGCAGAGACAGTTCATGTAGACTTGCCCAAGCCCAAACAGACATATGCCAAGGTCTATTATAGAGAAACCTATCCTAGTTTACTGGATACAGGAGGTCACACTCCCCTAGGCATACAGTCACTTAAAGACAAAATAGACTTCATCCATGATCTGCTTAAATCCTGCCATGAACAAAACTTCACCTTCTAATGCAAGCTTCACCCTTTCCTAGCTCAAACAGTCAACACTGCCCTGCCAAAATAGACCATTTTATATCCAATAGCTTGGCATAACATGACGTAGCACTCATTAATCATGCAACCTAGGGATCCTGCCAACACAAAAATGGACATGAAGTAGAAAGTCAACAAATTCTTGATACATATCAATGGGGGTCTACCAGGAATGC
>WWET01001026.1:369028-385282 GCA_011038615.1 Limnodynastes dumerilii
GGGATTGAGCCCGATGCAGCAGGCTGTGCTGAGAGCCCGAACGCAGCGGGATCAGAGGCAGAACTACACCGGGGCCCATGCTGATACA
The DNA here is from genome assembly GCA_011038615.1 of Limnodynastes dumerilii. Taxonomy (NCBI): domain Eukaryota; kingdom Metazoa; phylum Chordata; class Amphibia; order Anura; family Limnodynastidae; genus Limnodynastes; species Limnodynastes dumerilii. The sequence continues at coordinate 369,117 of WWET01001026.1, forward strand.
AGGGCTCACAGTCGTCATCATTGAAGCTTCCCCTGGGTTACCTGGAATATCATAAGAGCCAAAGCATATTTTTTGCACCTGGGCCCACAACTCACTAGTTCCGCCTCTGAGCGGGATCATAATCTGAATCCGGTCCTAGGTTTGGACCATGACAGTTAGAAGCGGTCACTTACTTGCTTATGTGTAATGAAACTGGGCTTAGGGAGACATCTGCCCTCATCAGCCCCCTAGTATCAGCATCTACCATCATGTCACCAGTCCAGACCCCAGAGTCCAGACCCCTTCATGTCTGCAGCTCTTCCTCAGTATCCCCCCTCATGTCACCAGCCCCTCCTCTGTGTCCCACATCATGTCTCCAGCCCCTCCTCAGTATCCCCCCTCATGTCACCAGCACCTCCTCAGTATCCCCCCTCATGTCACCAGCTTCCTTTAATTTCTGCACTTACCTTACATGTCTTCCCTTTCTCCGCGGCGTGCGATGTCCCTGCTTCCTGCGCAGACAGGAAGTCTCTGCTATCAGTTGCCGGGCAGAACACAGAGCAGCTTAGGAGGTTTGCGATCAGCTGCTCTGTGTAACCAGAGATGTCAGCTGTGCTCCTCTTCCTCCTCCGCGGCGCATGGTCCGGCCATATAGTCCGCAGCTGTACTGTACATGTGCCGCGAATTATGTGGCCTCACTAGAGCACCAGGGACCGGCCCAAAACGAAGAAAAATCGGTGCGGCCCGGGGGGCATAAGCCCCCCTGCCCAGCTTGCCACTGGCTGTCAGCCCCCGACCCAGCCCGCCACTGAAGCAGAGGCAGAATTAGCAAGTTGTGCAAAAAATATGCTTTGACCCTGACGATATCCCAGGTAACCCGGTGGGGAGCTTCGGTGGTGATGACGGCTGTGGCCCCTTGTATCAGCATGAGCTCCGGTACCATTGCACCTGTTGCACCAATGGTAGTTCCGTACCTGTCTTCAAGGCCGATTGCGTGCAGTATGGCCACAAATCAATTAATTTTAAAAGAAAACCTTAACCCTTGAAACATATATAAGTTAAATACTACAGTTCACTTAACCTTTAACTTAACTTTACAAACCCCAGCCAGCAGCATTACTGAATGCATTTCAGTCATTGTTACAGTATTTGTGAATTCCATGCAGGACTGTACAGCATGCTGTATACTGAACACAGTGATCACATCAATATTTACTGACAGACATCATGCACTGTACACCGCCACTTACACAATCAGGACAGTGCTGGCGGAGCCCTGAGGATATCTTCGGTTGGTTTCGTATACATAGATACCAAACAGGATGGATCCAGTGAAAAGACAACAAATGATGATCTCACCTATTGAGCGTCCTGTTATTGGGATGTCCTGACCTTCTGACGTATTGGAAACTGATCTTTGTAACTCTGGTGTCATTTCCTTCCCCTGTCGCTGTGTAGATATTGTCTTGCTCTGTACGCTGGACAGCAAGGTATTCTGATTGAAGATTATGTGCTGGTACTAGTCGCATGTGCGCATCTCTCCAGCTACCGTGTTAGACAGGAATTACACGCCACGCTAATGATCATCTACATGCCTAATTATATATTACCCATAGTCATTGGCATAACTATAGGGGGTGCAATAAATGCGACTGCATGGTGAGAGTCCATGGGTCAGATTTACTAAGCTCCGGGTTTGGAAACGTGGAGATATTGCCTATAGCAACCAATCAGATTGTAGCTCTCACTTTCTTTTTACATACTAGAGAATGTTAGCTAAAATCTGATTGGTTGCCATGGGCAACATCTACACTTTTCCAAACTTACATCTTAGTTAATCTGGCCCCTGGTCATGATAGCTGTCTATGAGAAGTAGAAACAGCCGAAGGTTTTTTTTATGAGTGGGTGCGTATGCTGATTCAGTTTCAGACCCGATGTACCTGTGGGCGGTGGTAATAGGGAATATAGGGAATATTCTTTCAAATAGGCGGCTTGGAGTTTGTGGCCAATTGTAACCAGAGATTCAGCTGTCCCCAGTTTGAAAGAATATTCCCTATTACCAAGCCACACAAGAGGCCATACCCTGAAGGAGGACATCCTTCATCCTTATGTAAGAACATCATCCAGTATGATCACGTGACCCAGTCAGGGACTTTTCTGACTTGTCAGCCTGCCTGCTATAGATGTACCGGCTGTGTTACCTGCACCTATATGGATACAGGTGGCCCTTTTAAGCATCCGAAAACTGGTAAAATATACCACATCAAGCAGGTGATTACCTGATCGACAAAACTTATTGTACTATGTGAATAAGACATTCATGGATTCCTTTAAGTGCCTTCTCTAGCTGTATATATGTATGTATGATTTTTACTGTGTCCCAATCTGATTGGGGGGGTGCATAGCAAAATTTAGCTATAAGGCCCACAAAGCTCTACACTGCTGATATAGGGGAACAGATGGCCGCGGCTCTGAAACTTTCCCCAAGGAGCATGTGCTGCGCTGTGTCAGGAGAGTGTCACTAGCCAATGACAGCCTGAGGGAGCCTGTTGGAGAGGGGAGCGCGATCCGCCCATTAAGCAGGAGTTGTCCAGATTTGAAGGGTCTCAAAGTACTGAGATCATTATTGGCTGGGGGTGATGGTAAACAGAGGCGTATCTACCCCTTGGCCAGGATGGCACCCACCAGGGACGCCGGCCAAAGGGGGGGTGCGCCGCCTGGTGATGCCACCTTGGCTAAGAGGTAGTATCGCCTACTTGAACCATTTTACCATCCAGCCGCAGTCTAACTCCAGACCAGACTGCGGCTGGATGCTAAAATGAGGGCCGGCTTTCCTTACCTTTACAGTCTCATCCACGACTTCATTTCCCAGTCTCGGCCACCGTGGGACTTCATATGCTAGCCGGAAGTACCGCTCGGCGGATGAGCCTGTAAGGTAAGAAAACCTGGGGGTCGGGGGGGAGATGGGGACACATAATGGCAGATCTTCCTTCTTCATCATCTTCATGGCTAGTTGCTTGCCGCTGATGGAATCTGTAGCCAGCAGGACCTGTCATGACACAGATAAATAAATGTTACCTACAAATCTCTAATACATAACGTGTGTGTGATGAAACATTCTCATATGAGAAGTTGAGAAGTTGTAATGTGCAATCTAATAATTAGAGTAATTCTGAATGATAGGCTAATTGTGTGGGTACCATTAATGTGTGACATTACAGCTACAGTTTTGACATTCTCTTACATACAATATATTTATATGTGTGATGTGTGTTACAGCTCTATACATTCCCCATAATAACTCCTAAGAGGAAACTGAAAGTCATAACACTTACTTTTCTGAAGCCTCCTTCTCCGATCACATCATGGAAGGTGAATCGGTTGAGGCATCTAGACATGCAGAGGAGACTCCTTAGAGAAACAAGTTAGGGATACGTTAATTTATTGCTGTTTAACATAAAATGGTTATAGCTAGGAGCATATCTATCCCCAGGCAAGGATGGCACTCGCCAGGGGTGCCAGCCAATGGTGGGTAGCCACCCGTGGCTAAGGGGTAGATACGTCCCTGCCTGTCAGTGACACAGGAGACCGCTCAGCTGGACCATTTTAGCATTCAGCCACAGTCTGACTCCAGACCAGGGGGTGGAGGCACATGATGGGAGTATTGTGGGGGAAGGGTTGCTGGAGGCACATGATGGGGGAGCTGGAGGCACATGATGGGAGTACTGGGGGAGGGGGTTGGAGGCACATTATGGGAGTACTGAAAGGGGCTGGAGGCACATGGTGGGAGTACTCAGGGGCTTGAGACACATGATGGGAGAACTGGAGGGGACTGGAGGCACATGATGGGAGTACTGGGGGGGCTGGAGGCACATGATGGGAATATTTGGAGGGTGGGTGGCACATGATGGGAGTACTGTGGGGGTGGAGACACATGATGGGAGTACTGGGGAGGGGGGGTGGAGGCCCATGATGGGAGTACTGGGAGTAAATGGAGGGGGGGGCCTTACATTGCCAGGGGCGCTGGACCCATAGATACACCACTGATGGTAGACAGTCATGGAGGGGGGACTAGGTAATGGCTGTGGGGAGGAGACCGGGAAGGCTGAGGTGGCTTCATTATGGAGCCAGGGTGACCACAAGTGCAGAAAGATAGTCAATAATGGTACCCCGCAAGCATGGTGTCATGGGAGGTGACTGGTACCAAAACGGTCACTGAACGGGGTGTCAGGATTTGTGGGTTTGGAAACAGACAAAATGAAAGACAATACCATTAAATCAGAATGCAACACAGCAGAGCATCATGGGAAAAGAAAAGCTGTGCACTGGGCGCCATAATAAACAGCTTAAACGCCTCAGTCTGTCCATGCGTTGGTTGCTGGATGGAAGCTTTGCCCTTGGCCCACCCAATCGTAGAGGCGGCCCTGACCTGCACAACTGTGGATGTGACCGAGAGAAACAAGAGACGGCAGCATGGGGCAAGGCCTGAAAGTGTGATTTATGCAATTCATGCCTGAAGCCCCACCCCCTGCCATTCATAGGGCTATTAAAGGATGGGTCGGAACATGATTTCATCAAGCCTCTCCCCCACCCTTAGTAACAATCAGAGCTTGAGGCAAGTGATTTGCATTAAATCACTACCTCAAGCCCAGATGCAGGAGATTTCCGGGAGCGATGCCCAAATTTCAGGAGTCTCCTGGAAATTCCGGGAGAGCTGCCAACTATGATTTCTTCTACTTGCATTTCTACAATTATGCCCTCAAAGAACTGAATAATGAGAAGCTGGCGACATCCTATAAAAGAGCAAGCACCCACACAGCAAGCTAACCGGGACAGACTTAGCCGAAGATTACAGTGCATGTAATGAAAGCACAGGGCCCAGACGTATGTCCTGGCTGGGCTCAGAGCTCTGAATGCAGCTAGGACCTGATGCCACATTCTCGCTGGATGCAGCCCTTCATGCGGGCGAGGGGAGGACACTCAGTGGCGTATCTACCATGGGTGCAGAGTGCGCAGTGCACACAGGCCCCTGCAGACAAGGGGGCCGCCCGTGGCACTCACCCTGCACCCTCCCAATGGAGGCTCCCAGTCCCACCTATATCTTTACCCAACAGTGCACTGCGCGCGGGTGTCACATGGGGATGTCAGGCGTGCGTGCACGGCGCAGCCTCACGCTCCTCTTCTGTTTGCAGAGCGTGAGGCTGCGCAGTGCACTGTTGGGAACAGTAGGCTGTTGGAGACCATCACCATGTGTATAGATATAGATGGGGTTGTGAGAGAGAAGAGGAGGGGGGGCCCGTCTGGGGGGGGGGGTCTGCCCCTTTATTTCTAAAAACGCCCCTGAGGACACTCCCGTAGTATACACGGCCTTACGTTCCGCAAACCCTAAATAAACATTTACAATCCGCCCTCACTTAAAATAAAGAAGGATCAGAAGTCCCCCTCAAACCCACACCACCAGAGCAACCAGATCCATTCTGCAAGATCCAGGCTTACGTACACATGCTTCACAAAGCTACACACTACTAAGGATAATGCACTCCCCGCTCACTCACGTAACTTAGCTGACTTACCTTTTCAGATCCTTTCCTTAACTTTCATTGCGTAGCTCTGCTCGTACGTCATGTGTTGTCGTTCATAACTGCCTGACCCAGCCCATACTGTACAATTTAAATGCCTCCCCACACCCACAATGCATATATTCGGCTTGGGTAGAGATGTCACGCCCTTTTGTACGGAGTTAGGAACATAGGGGTAGATCCAGAACTACGTCCGTCTTCCATAGACGGACGTAATTCACTGAACAATAACTACTGCGAATGCGTAGTAGCTATTGTACGTAATCTGCGTATCGCTTTAATACGTAGATTGCGTATATGCAGTCTAAAAGACCACATATACGCAATCTACGTATCGAAACGATACACAGATTACATACAATAGCTACTACGCATGCGCAGTAGCTATTGTTCAGTGAATTACGTCCGGCTATGGAAGACGGACGTAGTTCTGGATCCGGCCCATATTACATAGGACCAGAGTTACGATGAGTGACATCTGCCACAGTCAGATTTATGCGCAGTGCTTTCCCACAGCCAGATTTACACATGCTACATAGGTACATTCGCTGTCATTATTAAGTTTGGATCAGGCCCAGCGTGTGTGCAATAGGAAACCACCCATTTTGCCTAAGTCTGGACCCAGTCCTTAGTCCATACTGAGGATCTATAAAGGTCCAGGACTGAATATATTACATAGTCCAAAATAATTTAATATTGTGTAAAATTGTTGAATGGGAGGATTATTATGTGGCTAAATAATGCTGACCTGTATAATATATACGTCCGGGGTTTAGCGATTTTTACTACTGCGCATGTGTAGTAATTTTTTTTTACGTAATCTATGCATCTTTTTTTACCTGGATTGCGTAAATGCGGTCTGAAAGACCGCATTTACGCAATATACGTAAGAAAAAGATAAGTAGATTACATAAAAAAATTACTACGCATGCGCAGTAGTAAAAATCGCTAAACCCTGGACGTATAAGTTATATGTGAGGTACTCTGAATACGGCTACTAAGTTCATCTTTACATTATGATAAACCTTAAAGTCTTCCTTGTAGTTACACCTCTCCGCTTTCCTGTTTATTCCTTTGTCTAGTGTTATATTTTAACTCCCTTACAAAGACAACTGATCCCCCTCTTTGCATGCACTGAGCTATTGTCCCACAATCTGAATATCATTCATGACGCCACAAAAGATTGTATGATGGGAATCCAGTGCATTCTAGTTGATAAAAGAGCAGCAACCTGCCTTTGTGACATAATAATGCTAGCAATAATCACGTGGGAGCTTGAACATAGATTTCAGCTGCTGATCCATTATACATAGGGCTAAATCTTTAATTAAGTGTCTAGAAGTGTCCTGTGTCAGACAGAGCAGAAGGCAATCAGAGAAGATTTTGCCCTACTTAACAACAGAAGTAACCAGGGCATTAATGCACACAGAGCAAATGAATGACCCTCTTACAGAACTTTCTCATGGCAGGGTGCAATATTAATTCTATTATTCTATCAGAATGTGAGGCAACAGCCAACACTCAGGACATAAATAATCCAAAGTACATACAACCATGTTTATAATTCCTATAAACAATCATCCATTACACAAATTCTTCACTCTAAGGGGTATATTTACTAAAGTCGATTTTTAAAAGCGATTTTAAATCGATTGATCTCGTCGATCTTGCCATGATTTTCCCGTGATTTTTTTTAGCTAAAATCGCGGTATTCACTAACAGACGGTTTTTAAACGCGCTTTTAAATCCCCGTCGATATGCATCGATTTTTCAAGGGCTAAATCACTGTGCTTTTCCTTTGAAAAATCGCCATCGCTTTGTTAAAAAAATAAAAAAAAGCGCAGCATGTTTGGAATGCTTAGCATGGCTGCACAGATAGAACTACAAGGCTCAGCATTGCCTTCTAAGCATGTTGTCTCCAGTTCTTTGAAGAATCTTGTCCGCTTGCTTGAAGATGATGTTCCGGTCCTTCCTTCAGATCTTCGGCCTCTTCTGGCACTTGCCCTGATGACAGGCTCCCTCCTCTTCTTCGGCGCCGCTACTAATGACCATTCAGTCAGTAGAGGGCACCCTTTTATAGAAAATAGTATGTCATTTACATTAGGGGGCTCTAGTAAGCTCTCTAGTGTTTATGACATCATCATTTCTATAAAAGGGTGCCCTCTATCAGCGCAGCCATGCTAAGCATTCCAAATATGCTGCGCTTGCCTTTGGGACATAGAAAAATACATGTCAAATATATTGACATGTGTTTTTCTCGTACAGTGTGGAGCGCTTTCAATGAAAGCACACAAAAGGCGCTTTAATTTTCATCGATTTGCCGACAAACCAAAGGCAATTTAGTCAAATCGCCTTTAGTGAATACAGCGAATTGGATTTTTTATATGCAAACATCTGAACGATTTCTATCCAGCGATGTTTGCCTGGCTGATTTTGCTAAAGACTAAAGTCCTGGGACTTTGCCTTTAGTGAATACGGCGATGGCATAATCACCAGCAAAGTCCAAGGACTTTGGTCTTTTTTGCCAAAATCGACTTGAATGGTCTGTGTCACAACGGTCACAACGATGGCCTCCTTTCCGAAATAAAAACAGCCGAAAGTTACTTTTCGGCTGTCTATATTTCGAATAGGTGGCCTTTTTAGAAATTTTTTTTATGAATGGGTGAGCGTACTCTCCCATTCATTTTAGCAGAGACCCGCTGCACCCACCGCTGACAGCTTCACAGCGGTGAGTAACCTCTCCGGGGACTTTTAGTGTTAGGAAGGGGGGGTTAGGGTCAGACTTAGGGGAGTGGGGTCTTAGGGTTAGAGCCATAGCAGATGAGGGTTAGGGTCAGGCTGCGGGGAGAGGGGTCTTAGGGTTAGGCTATACAGAAGGGAGTATTAGGGTCAGGCTGCGGGGAAGGGAGCGTTAGGGTCAGACTGCAGGGAAAGGAGGGTTAGGGTAATGGAAGGGGATGGTTAGGGTTAGAATTAGGGGTTAGAGTGTGCTAGTTTTTGCACTTACCATTACTATGGTGTTATATCAGAGAATATATTAGGCCTGACTATCGCTTTCAACAGTCAATTAAGGTATCAGGTAATATACCGGTAATAATGTAACATATCACACAATGTAACATATTACTTAAGTTGTACTGCCCCTCTGGCCATACCAATGGCCGTAATGGTCATATCATCTATCCCGCTGCATCCTATTTATCACTATCACACTGCCCACATTATTACACTGTCCATACCATCTCACAGCCCATACTATCACTCTACCTATAAATTCTCATGTCTGTATTATAACATTGTCCATACCATCGCACTGCCCATACCTTCTCATGTCCATATCATCACACTGTCCACACTATCGCACTGCCCATACTATTACTATACTATACTTACTATAACATATATATCAGGAAAGATATGACCCCTTAAACCACTTGTAAAGTGGAGGTGCTATCCATAGTAACCAATCAGATTCCAGCTGTCATTACTGTTGGTCATGCTAGGAAGTAATTGCTGGAACCTGATTGGCTACTATGGGTAAGACCTTTTTTTTTTTCTTTAGAAGTCAGGTGTCACTGTCTTAGGAGGGGTCAACGTGTATAAATGTTTACAACCCTTCCTAGCAGACTAGTGCCATTGGGCCGGATCCAGAACTACGTCCGTCTTCCATAGACGGACGTAGTTCAATAAACAGTAGCTACTGCGCATGCGTAGTAGCTATTGTACGTAATCTGTGTATCGTTTCGGTACGTAGATTGCGTATATGGGGTCTAAAAGACATGGATTACGTACAATAGCTACTACGCACGCGCAGTAGCTACTGTTTATTGAACTACGTCTGTCTATGGAAGACGGACGTAGTTCCGGATCCGGCCCATTGTCTCGAATAGGTGTATGTAAATGTATATGATCCTTCATGACAGCCTGGTGGTGTATTATATATAAACTAGTTAAAGGCTAATCCGAATCATGGGAAAAAATATTCCCCATTCATTTCTCTCCAGCTCCCAGTATTCCTCATCACGTGTCTCCAGTACACAGTGTTCTACAGCATGTCTCTCCAGCTCCTAGTATTCCACAGCATATCTTTCCAGCTCCCAGTATCCCGTATCATGTGTCTCAAGCCCATTATTTCCCGTCATGTTACTTCAGCTCCCAGTATTTCCCATCATGTGTCTCAAGCCCCCCAGAATTCCCATCGTGTCTCCAGCCCTCCAATATTCCCATCATGTGTTTCAAGCCCCCCAGTATTCCCATCATGTGTTTCCAGCTCCTCAGTAATCCCATCATGTGTCTTCAGCTCCCCATTATTCCCCATCATGTGTCTTCAGCTCCCAGTATTCCATAGCATATCTCTCCATCTCCCAGTATTCCCCAGCATATCTCTCCAGCTCCCAGTATTTCCCAGCATATCTCTCCAGCTCCCAGTATTCCTATCATGTGTCTTCAGCAGCTAAAAGTTTTGCCCAATTTCTATGCCGCATCCTCCAACCAGAAGAAATGCATTTCCATACAGGTGTCCCCAGGGGCCAGGTCTTAATGTTGTTCCCTTATGGTGGTGCGGGTTGCCTGATGGTGATAGTTACATTGGAGGCATACTATATACAGTATTTTCCATCTGCGGTGGTAAAAGCTAACACAATAACAGAATTCAAACACGCTTGGTATAAATATAATAATATCCTAAATCTTAAATTAAATTGAAGGTAGAATAGGGTCCAGTGTTCGTATTCTTCTTCTTAATTGGTCAGAATGGATGGACCAAGTGGCTCTTATCTGTTTTCACGTTCTTTGGGCCTGATCCTGATCTTCGCAAATAATACGCCCTTGTGCGTAGCGTTTTTACACCACCGTACATACAAAGCACTCCTCTAGGCACTCCCCTCGGTCGTCCGTATTTATGCCATCTTACGCCGACCAAACCCTACCCTAACTTTTCTGAGCGTAACCGCGGGCGTCCGTAGGCTCCATGCGTAGTAACGGCGCTTAGTACGCCAATACTGTATAATTTACATGCCTCATCCCGCCTCCAAAGCGTAACTACGGGTGTCTTATGGCTGGCACGCCCCTTCGTTCCTAGTTACGCTGTGGACCGTAGTCCCGTAAGTACGTTCAGAGTTTCTAGTCGTAACATCTGCCATGCACCGGGTGAAATATTAAGTATCTTCAGAGCCGCATTTAGTAATTTAATGTCTCTAAACCGCATACATCGGACTTTCTCACACAAACTATGATGACAAATGCAGGAACTGCCCCTTAGCATTTTTACATTCATAAATAAGCCTTAAAGGCACATTAAAATACAGGGTTTTAGTATAATAAGCACCTGTAGTGATGTGTTAAGATTTTGCTTTCAAAACAATTTTACATGCAATTTCTGATGGCCTGTTTGAATAAAATAAATATACAGGGTGGGGTTTAATGATGCGATACAGGAAGAATCACGTCATTAAGCAGAGCCACAGCTGTGCAACACTGCAAATAGTGGCCTTGCACAGCAGGGGATGTGGCCTAATGATGCAATTAACGTCACACACACACATACTGCATCAGAGATACATGGCAGAATAAGAATGGATGTACATGAATTACACTATCCAAGGACCTGTATCTGTGAAACCATGAAAAAGTCAATTGACTGCAATGCTCCCTTGATATAATTGCTTATGGTGTTAAATGGCTGACAGGATATCCAGAACCAAGAGTAAATGGGGCTGATCCAGGTTATGGGAGCATTGCAAGTCCCCAGTCCGCATGGCTGCTTTTAGAAATAGAGATTGCAGAAAGTTCCTTTTGTCTGTCTCTATTTCGAATGGCAGTCGGTTTCTATATTTTTTTTAATGAATGGTTGAGTGTGCCGATCGGTATACTCATCCATTCATTTGCACCACAGACCTGCCGCACCTGACAGCTCCGGAGAGGTGAATAACCTCTCCGGGGACTTTTACTGTTGGGGGTGGGGATTAGGGTTAGGCTCTTAGGAAGGGAGGGTAAGGGTTAGGGCCATAGAAGGGGAAGGTTAGGGTCAGGCTGCAGGAAGGGGGGTCTTAGGGTTAGGCTATAGAGAAGGGAAGGTTAGGATCAGGCTAGGGAGAAGGGAAGGTTAGGATTAGGGTCAGGCTGTGGGTAAGGAGGGGTTAGGTTAGGGTAATGGAAGGGGAGTTTTAGGGTTAGAATTAGGGAAAGGCTAATTTATTTTACTTACCTATCGAAGCACCATGTTCGGTACTCCGGGGATCAATTGCTATGCCTCATCAAGGCATAAGCAATCGCTATCCCAGCCAGATTGGAATGGGCTGGGAGAGAACGACCCTATAGAAATAGGGGAGCCACACCTGTATGGGAGTATGGGCGAAAAAGGTGCAAGAGAACAGCTTGACTAAACCCTTTTGCAGTTAGAGGGGAACTAATTCATATCAAATCTTTTGCACGTGGAGAAAATACTTTACTTTTGCACATAGAACTCACATACTGCATAGCTTAATGTTTAATATGTATCTGTATTATTAGTTGCGCTATTAAACATCACCTCTCAATTCTAATTCCGCTTTCACAATTTACATTTGCCTCCCTTGGAAGACCAACATGGCATTGCTCAGATCTACACTTGTGCCTAAAAAAGAGGAGTATGTACAGCTCTGAATCAGCCCCAATAAAAGGATGAAACCCCTCCAAAGACAAGTAAATTATAATGTTGAACACATTGGTATATCCCTCATGAGAGAAAAATCACCAACAATTAAAATATGAATAAACAGAGTATGCCATGAAATGGACATCTCCAGACATGCCGGTCATGGTAGATTTACACAGCCAACATTACAGACAAAATAACACACAAGTGGTGGCTTGTCCCGCTCCCCTCTCCATGACACTTTAACTATTTCAGATCAGGGAGTTACTACTGGAAAAAAACAGCCAGAACAGCAAAAATCAGAGCACCTGACATGTAAAGATCCAGCTCATGCAGGCCATTAGACAGGTCCCAAGAGCTAAGCGCTCACGGCCAACCAGAACAACTTTATATTATACATTCCATTTTACTGCGGTCTAAACAAATACAAAATAGCTGGTAACCAAGTAACAATACCTACGTTCCTCAATGAGGGCATGTACTAATATTGCATTCATTACCATGAAGAGAATCTCTTATAAACATTTTACTCCATCTCATAAATTTTAATGGGACTTGTTCCAGCCTATGATATTCCAGAGATCACCAAAAATCAAATCTCAGAAATTCCTCCCAGGCTCTCAGTAACAGGGGTGTGGGTCTCAGGTTAGAATGGCCCTATTTCGATAGGGCCGTTTCCTCCCAGCCAGTTTCGAACTGGCTGTGATTTCGATTGCATATGCCTCGAGGAGACATAGCAATTGATCCACGGAACTCCGAGCTTTCGGTGCTCCGAAAAGTAAAAAAAATAGTCCCGAGGGTAAGAAAAAATAGTCCCCCACTCTTTCCCCTAATTCTAACCCTAACCCTCCCCTCTCACTACCCTACCCTACCCCTCCTTGCAGCCTGACCCTAACCCACCATCTCCCGCAGCCTGACCCTAATTGTCCCTTCCCTGCAGCCTGACTCTAACCCTCCATCTCCCGCAGCCTGACCCTAACCTTCCCTACCCCACACAGAGAGGTTACTCACCTTTCCCTTGGCCCGGCGACAGCAGCGGCGGAGGGATATCAGCGGCGACGGAATTTGCAAATGTGAATGGGTGAAGTATGCTGACTGGCATGCTCACCCATTCTGAAAAAAAATTAGAAATTGGTAACAGTGGTCTAAGATCATCTCCAGGTGGTATAAATTCAAAATTATCCTCAAAAAAAATATTATCGTCCCCTTGTTGGAGATGTAACCGTACTCTCTCTGGCCCTGATTCAAGCTTCTGCTTTTTAAGTGTGTATTTTCCTGAAATTACCTACTACGCATGCATAGTAGGTCATTTACGCAATCTACGTGCCAGTTAGGTACGTAGATTGCGTCAGTGTGGTCTTTAAAAACCACACGGAGTAGTTTAGTGAGAGAGAGGCGTGAGAGTAGTGAGAGAGAGGCGGTGTAATGCCACCTCTGGGAGTGTTTAGGCAGAAGTGGAAGGGGGGAGGGATTTAGATTAGCCAGGGAGGGCCGGAGGGAGGCATTTTCCATGCGTAGTTTCCTTCTTAAGAAGGAACCTATGCACAGTAAGATAAAGTAGCCCTATGGTACTCTTAAGTCACCTAAAAACGGGGGCACAGGTTTGGGGCTGCACGAGTGAGTTAGGTGCAGTTCTGTCCACGCCTAACTTCCTCTTAAGTGCCTCTCCCTCTATAGACCGAGTCTGTACATACGCAAGAGAGAGAGGACTCCCCTCTCTTGTGTGGATAATTGTGTGATTTACGCTGCCATAGGGCAGCATCAAGTCACACAAGCAGATCAGTGGTACACCTGACCACTGCTCCGCTCATACATAACAGGTCCCTCCCATACTGTATGATTTAAATGCTTTGCCCCGCCCACCTTGGGGGAAGCACAGCACATTTTTCCTGAAACGGCATTGTATGCAACTACGTTCCGTACAATAGTAGGTACGTTAGAGCCAGATTACCCACAAGGCAACCTAGGCAGCCGCCTAGGGCCTGGTGAGGCCCAGGGGCCCGTGGCTGCCCAGGATCCTACACTGTTAATCACCCTTGCGGCCTCATCAGACGACAGCTGTCATTTCCAGCATACAGGCCTCCCTTGAGCCTCCAAATCAGCATCTTGCCTAGGGCCCCATAGTTTTAAATCCTACTCTAACGTAACATCTGGAGGGCTTATGCACCCTACAATCAAAACACCCTACTTACGCACTTAAGTCTTAAGTCACTTAAGTCTGGATGCGGCCCTATATGGGGGAATTGTTCCAAGTCAGTGAATAACGGAGAAAAGTGAGGCATCTCAAAAGAAATTGTGAGTTCTAACTCCTGGCCGATATCTAAGTACTGCAGTAGAAGTTAATGTGGTCATAGTTGTACTACAGCAATTATCGCTCCCAGCAGGAGGTGTCGGAGAAACAGACAGATATCAGCACCACTAAACTCTCCTGCTGGCAGGGGTAATCCTGGCAGAAGAGGGAGGCCCCTGTTTAGTGAGGCTAGTCATCAGACTAGGACTCCACATCGGCTGCAGTGATGAGTAAGTTACCAGACTACGCATGCACATTATTAACAGACTTATGGTGGTGCTTAACCTTGTTTATTTCTTTTAACCAATCCAAATGTCATTTCTGCCTCTTGTAATAAACATTTGTAATGTTAAGATTCTCTGCAAAGCCCTGTTCTCTTTAATAAAACTGTGTGTGCGTGCAATGTTATGCACATGGGCAGAAGAAATAGTAAAAGAGTATTTTTATTTATTTTAATAGCAAATAAACTTGATATTCTCTTGGAAATGGGATAATCTTTCAGTTTTTATTAGACTGCAGCATGTTACAGCAGACCCTTTCCTGTATTTACTGATTACATATCTCCCTTCTATAAATAGACATTAAGAGCAGAGCATTCCACCTCTTTGAACTCTGAATATGTTACAGTCATCCCACACACTCTCACTAAGATACTAATCACAGGAACCAGTCAACAAAGACCAGAATTCTAGCAGTCTTATATATTCTAGAATTATACCATAAGGCACAGAGAGGCTCATGTGACAGCTAACTGGTTGGCATTGAACTAAAATGGTTAATTATACTTCTGAAAATAAACTCTTACACTAGCGCTACATACACAGCTATGGAATTATTGTGCCAATCATATGATTCCTGACCATTTGGAACGATATCAAAAACACTGTTGTATCACCGATCATTGTTTACGGTGATAAAACAGGTTGCTGTTAAATAAACTGGTTGCTGATAAATCTTATGATTTAGTTTTATAAACTTCCTAAAATTCAGTCACTAATGATAAAGTGTCAGCATCGAGAGATGTGGGAAGTGTGTACGCAAATACAACCATGTGTCAAGTCTCTTGTGCAGCTCAGACAGATATCTGTACAGAGTGTGTGTGTGTGTGTGTGTGTGTGTGTGTGTGTGTGTGTGTGTGTGTGTGTGTGTGTGTGTGTGTGTGTGTGTGGGGGTGGGTGGGAGCTGATAAATGATTTAGTTTTATAAACTTCCTAAAATTCAGTCACTAATGATAAAGTGTCAGCATCGAGAGATGTGGGAAGTGTGTACGCAAATACAACCATGTGTCAAGTCTCTTGTGCAGCTCAGACAGATATCTGTACTGTACGTGTGTGTGTGTGTGTGTGTGTGTGTGTGTGTGTGTGTGTGTGTGTGTGTGTGTGTGTGTGTGTGTGTGTGTGGGGGTGGGTGGGGGTTCTGGGCAACCAGAAACCCCCTCTGGGTGCACCACTGGTTTCCCTCTTGCTACTGTAAATGGGCTGAATCCAGACTCAAGAAGGAGCTTGTAAATAAGAGAGGAAAGTTACACCTGGGCTAAACCATGTTGATTGCAGTGGATTCTTATTTCCTCTGTTGCAAGGTGATGTTTCCCAGCCCAAGTCTAAATAACAGTGTAAAAGTAAAGCTGGTCAGTATCTGTGTGCAGTAAGCAATTCAAAGATATTTCCCTGCATGCAAAGAATAC
>WWET01001026.1:389804-406497 GCA_011038615.1 Limnodynastes dumerilii
CCCTCCCACCTGGTGCACGCGCCATATGAATCCCGCCCTGCAATCAGAAACCCTTCCCTTATGGAAGTCTGTGTCAGGTGCATTCTTACCTGTAACGGAAGCACATTGTGCACAAACACACAAAACGTGTCATTTTCCATTCACCGCAAGCGAAGAGCTACCACTCCGCCCCATCATTTGTTGTTAAGGGACTCTTGTAGTGGGAGTGATCTTTACACTTTATTATTTATTAACAGGTTTTTATATAGTGCCATCAGATCACATAGCTTTTTACAAAGAATATTTCACATCTCCATCAGTCCCTGTCCCATTATAGCTACAGTCCCCAACACACATGCGCACACACACAGACTAGGTTTCATCAAACCCACAAAGAACATACAAACTGCGCACTGATCAGGCCTAGTCCGGGAATCAGGTTCATGCCTTCCGGTACGTCATTTCTGCTAGCAGAAACATGAGCCAGAGACCAGAGTTCAAAAACCATTAACATGTCAACGTGTTTGTTCTCAGCACATTGCAAGACAGACCTTTAGAAGAAGCAGCACCTCATCACGTAACTGTTTAACAGAATTGGTCAACCACCATTCACCCTAAAGAGGGAGTGATTGGTACACAGATTGGTTGTCCTGGTTCATTGGTGTAGCCAATCAAATCATGGCATCACAGTAATCCATTCAAGAAATGTTCTTCACATTCCAATGGGATATTCTGTCAGCATTTAGTTATGGCATGTATGAGCAGCGGATATCTGTCCACTACTTTTGAAGAAGGCCAAACTATTAGGCATTAAATAAGCACAGTATTTCAGACACCTTTTATACAAATACATTTTAATGCTTTAATTTAGCTTACAAACAAATGTTGTGCTTTGTAAATTACATAAAAGGTCATTTACAAGCTCACCTACAAACTAAACCAGTGACAATTTACATTACACACTACAATAACAAAGATACAAAAGCAGAAAAAAGGTACAAAATAAAGTTACAAAACAAATGAAAAACAGATGTGTTTTGTGTTTTGTCAGATTGGTTACAGTTTAGTTTTAAATACATTTAGTAACACGGTCAGTTTACGGAGCAGCGTTTCTCATGCATAGACAGCGCTGTGTTTGCCAAGTTCTGTGTCATATTATTTGTGTTGGGAAGGCGAGGACATACAATGTACAAAAATGTCCTTGACTGGAAAGGGTTTCTAGTTCCCAAATACTACCAGTCTTTGTGTGATTGCACTGGTAAAAGGCACTGTTCTTTTTTGCAAGGTTTCACTTTAAAATGTTTTACTGTAAGTAACAAGAAATTAAATGTCCAAGTGTTCATGTTGCAGGACAGACAATTGTGTCTACAAAGAAAATAAGATAACAAAACAGTATCCCCAACTCTACACAAGTCTCCTCAGTCAGAAAAATCAGACAGTCAACCAAGCATGTGCATCAAATAGCATATAGGTGCATCAAATATCTACCTTATTAAATGCCAATCTAGACAGACATTTCAAGCATGAGGAGTTCTAATAAATCATTGCTTGATTAATATAGGAAGGTTTACAGATGCAGCAAAAAAAATGGGGAATATAATAGTGTAGATCTTCTGTCATCGACAATAACATTGAACGCCCTTTTTCATTACATTAAGACTGAACTATATTCAACCAAGTTGATATACATCATGTATACCATACAAAGAAAAACAGGCTTAAGGCTATAACCTCCTATTTATTTTTAAATAGAAAATAGATTTTTAAGCGGTCAAAAAAATAATATACTTTTCAAAATCTCAGGAGAATAGACATATATGATTAAATAAAGGTCAGCTTCAACGTCACGTGAGGGCCTGGGCATTTTACTTTTTACTCACTTTTACCGCTTTTTAAAGTATGTATCAACAATATGAGGATGTACTGCAGCCTGAAGGAAGAAAGCGGAGTACTGGTATGTTACTGTGGCAGGCTGTAGCACAGATAAGTTAAAATAGTCTGAATAGGTCTTATCTACAGTGTTGTGTGCAAGGAAACGGTTTGTCAAACTGGCTGTAAATATGTTATTTAGGAATTTTACCCAAACTACCTAATGACAATTCACTTTCAGAGGGGAGTAAACATGACTGCTGCTATACTTGAAAAAAATAAACCACAAGCATTTTTAATCCAGGGGCAAATAAAATGCACTATTGCTGGAAAAAACCCGTCTTTAATTCCAACTAGATTTTGAATCATTTTAAAATATTTTATTAACATTTTAAGTTAAAAGCACAGCAGCACTTGCTTTATTATGACCTGCAAAGTCATTTTGACCTGTACTAGATTTTGCCCAGTAGAGGGCAACACAACACAAAAATATTTCCACTTAAAAGGCTTAATGTCAGAGGCTGTATATTCAGTCCCTTTTGCGAATGAAAAAAATAGTCTCTCCTGTATTAACATTTACAAGTGCATGCTGTCCTCTTATACCGCTTTCACATTACCATCTCTGAAAAACACGGTATTTGGTACCCGGGTTTTTCCTGGCAGCATTGCCGTGTCATTTTCAAAACCGCGTTATAAGTCCAGCCAAAAACCCGGGAATTTCCCGGGTCTGTCCTTTTCACATTACCACCAAATAACCCGGGTCTGCCTTTAAAGTAAAGTGTCAATCATTCCAGATAGTGGCTTTGATTGGCTTTTGATCGCCAGCGCCAGATAAACATCCAATCAAGTTCCAGAAATGAAAAACCTGTGTTCAAAAGAAACTGGCCGCATTTTAAGAACCCACCCTTCCCGGGTTTAACACGAAAAACCCTTCTTTTTTCCCGTGTTGAAGTCCCGGGTCTCTTGACCCGGGTCTACCGGAAGTGGTGGTTTCACATCACCACCAAAAACCCGGGTTTTTGCGAAATGCCGAGTTTTTGATGAAAAACCCGGGTATTTGGTGGTAATGTGAAAGGGGTATTATTGAAAAGTCTTGTGTGTGTTATAAAATAAGCCTAACAGTTTATTATAGAGATAGAGGATAAATTAAATACTATGATGCAGTTTGTTCTTTAGAGAGTAAAAACACAGTAATATTACCCAACTTATTCTTCCCAGAAGAACAAGAGACAGCGGGCACTAAACATGTGGACGAGCCTAATGAAAATAAAATGACACACACCCTAAGTTGACCATCTGAATACAAGCATCTCATGATCATAAGGTAAAAAGCTTTCAGAGTAGATAGGTAAATAATTCAGCTGACTAATAATTACCAAAGTGTCAGCAGCAATTTATCTCCATTATAAATTTCTGTTGGTGAATTTACACTCTGACGCCTACTATATAAAGCATGTACACTAAGGGGAGTCAAACAGACCCCACAATAGGTAACCATGGACCTTAGGCAAATTTCATCTGTTGCAAACGGTATTAGAGTTGAGAGAAGTTTCCTAGCCCAAGTCTAAATAACAGTGTGATAGCAAAGCTGGTCAGTATCTGTGTGCAACAAGCAAAGTATTCTCCCTGTATGCAGAATATAAACTTAATGTGACTTCCCCTGAAAATCATTAAGGTTTTGCCCAGCTTTAAATTTCCAATGAGTATGAAATGCCAAATAACTTTTATAATTCCACCCATTAAACCACTCTCTCAGATAGAGGTAATTATGTTTACTTTCTCGTGAACCAGTCTCAAGGGAATATTGGTTCAGCCATATAGTTATATGCTATAACCCCATACATACTACTGCTTATATTGTCATTTCATTAGCTTACATTCAGCTCTAAACTTCCACTACGTCTCCAAAATTCAGCCTTTAAAATGGATGCCTTTACCAGGGAACCGCTAAATGTTACCTAAGTTCACAAAGACCCTGCCCTCATCCTCTGTAAAAGTAAGTATATGATGTAGCATGGATTGTTTTAATGGTGTCTTGTGAACTATGTATGACTGTAATAAAGCACAGTTTGCACCCCCCCATCATCTTAGTTGCAACTGTAGGTTTCGTTTAAAGGACAGGATGGGTAAAATGTACACACATTATACTCTATTTCAGTAAAAAAATATTTCCTATAAATATAACTAGACCCATTTAGATCATAGGCAACTTTCGGCACCCCAGGAATTGCAAAACTACAACTCCCAGCAAGCTCCAACTGCATGGGCATAGCTGATACCTGGTAAAGCATGATGGGTCGATGTCTAGTTTAGTCATACAATTTATTGCTTTCATCCCCTACTACACATACAATTCACCTTTTGTGGTGAATCAAACATTAACAGGCAGCTCCACAGATTTGCTCCATTAGGCAATAGAATGTTAAAGCTGTAAGAGGAAGTAAGGACACTGCAGTGACTGACCACTAGGGGAGCTGCCACTACACACACATAGCAGCTACTCTATACAATACATGCCATGAGACCTGACTGCCTTGTCTAAAGCAACATCCACAATTGTGATGCATGAGAAATGGATTTCACATTTTTAATTTACAGAAAGGAATGGGAAAATATGAACACTCTTAATATTAAACATATATATATATATATAAAACACAATGCTCTACTTGCAAATAGCAAGTACTTGAGAACATGATTAATATTAAATATAAATCTAGACATGATCAGAACAAGCAGTGGGAAAATACTGATAAAACTCCTCTATTTGCCACACAATTGTCATTTAACACACTGGTGGTGGAAAGTCATTCGAAGGAACTATCTGTAGTTAGCAGTATAACTACTGCTGCGTTCCAGTGTCATGATTACATTTGTGAAGCGATGCCTTTTGGAAACACAATCTCTATGATTTGGCATTAGTTTAGCACTAACCTGTTACTCAGGGAACTAACCCTCAAACCCAGATTAACAGCCTTTGTGATCACGTAATAGGCCATTCATTAGCCTGCAAGACTATATCAAACATTGTGTACTACAGATAACCAGATCATTTCTTCTTCTAAATAACAGGAAACTTGCAGAATCAGAGCTGAAAGCGGTGCCTTTTTGTCACAATTGTGCAGTAATTGCTTTCCTTTGGTTTACAGCGATAGACTCTGCTGAGTGTTGGGAGAGTACAGTAGGCTTCTCTTGGATGGCCCTAACCTCAATGCAGCGGATTATCGAACACTAGGTCTGGGAGAATGGAAATCTTCAGCTTCTTTTCTGGCCAGCTATATTCCTTTGGCAATTTCATCTGCAGGAAAGAAAGAAAAATATTTAAAAGCAGTCACAGAAACATATAATGGCATAAAAGCGAGTAGAACATCTGTCTCACAGCACTGAGGTCACAAGTTCGATTCCCGGACTAGGCCTTGTCTGTGTGGAGTTTGTACGTTATCCCTGTGTCTACATGGGTTTCCTCCCAAACTCCAAAACGATGCTGGTTGGTCAATAGTCTGCTAAATAAAATAGCGTGTGTGTGTGCGCACGTTAGGGAACTTAGAATGTAGCTCCAATGGGGCAAGGACTCATGTTATCGATATGTAGCGTGCTATGAAGGCGGTATAAAATAAAAACCTGTTAGTAAATATGAGCCGTGGACAGCGTAGCATAATATGCTGAAGTAATGACGTACAGGTATAATTGCTATTTGTAAGGACTAGATATGTGACTGTACAGGAGAGCAACCTATACCGTCAGATCAGGATCATGGCTCCCAGACACTTTGTATACGCTATATTCAGACTGCTTAGAAGTCTTTAACTTGGGTTAATAAATGAAGGATTATTGTGTGTGACCGTGTTACTGAATACAGGAAATGGAACACTCCAGCCAGTTCCCATGTTTGAAGTCAAAGCCTGAGGCCGCAGTAAAGAGTCTGACAGTGTAGAGTTACCTCCCTCACACACTTACTTCTTCTGGAGAGCTTAAATCTTCCAAGTCTTCCAGCATCCTTTCCACCAACTCCGTTGTCAACAAAATCTAAAGAGATAAAACCGTTTCAGCCCTTCACGCAATCAACATATATTCTATCTGGCTTTTTCGCTAAAACAGAAGGTTTTGTGTCTGTAGTTGTTAAAATTCAACAGCAATAAACCTCTGAATATCTTTAGACATTGATAAAGTACTGAAGTGTTACGTAGCCGCTGCTTTAACCTATTAGCAACAGAAAACTAAGAATGCACAATAGGACTATGTGCTGCTGTAATGAACGTGATCACTGGTGTGTAGCAGAAGTGGAGATATACATAGAATATTATGGAGAAATACTATAGGAGCTACGGAACTAAAGCATCAAAAAAATAGCTCACTTGTAGCCAAGGCCCGTGTGCTGCATATGGATGCTCCTCTGTAGCAAAGGCTCCCTCGACCCCTGTAGATACAAAAGTGATGGCTGTGTCTCCAGTAATACTTTTGTATGTAAAGTGCCGTCCGTGCAATAGTCTACCCCTGGATGAAGGGAAAAAACATAATAAAAAGGTCAGTAAGATTCAGGACTTGATCTGCTGTGTACAAGAGAAAAGATCTTCAAAACACTAACTTTGGATACAGTAAGGATCTGGTGGAAGGTAACAGAGATGCTTGAAGGCAATGGGAGGGCAGTTTGCATGGACTTAGGCTCCCTGTCCTCTACTTTAAAACATTTACCACTCATGTAAAATGGAGACAACTTGGATGGCTGGATAGTACAGTGAGGGCAGGCAAAGCACTGCCCTGTACTATCTGCATAGTGCATACCACCACCCTCTGGATCTAGATCTGCACTGGGGATGAGGTCTGGTTCCAGCTCGGTCTCAAATCAAGAACTTTTAATAGAAAATAATAAAAAAAAAAAAAAGAGTATATTTCTCCCTCCCCCTTCATAACAGTCTTTTTGTGTCCTCTATAATGGGGCCTGTGTCTGACCATACCCACTGAGACACACAGTAAAAGAATTAGAAGACATGGACGAATTTAGTGGTTAGCAAGTTTGAATTTCGTGGTTGGGACTATAAAGAAATCAGCAATAGACAGTATTCCTGCCCATCAGGTCTTTCATACATATTCTCTGCCTCAGGAAACTTACCTTAAGCAAAGTGGAATGAGTGCACCAGATTCCTGGTTAAATTTGAGATGGACGCTTTCAAGTTGTCGCGTACGTATTAGCTCATGAGGAATAATGGCTGCAGAACTTTCACTTTCCAGGCTGTCCTTTCGGCTTCTTAGAATAGCGAGAGAAAGAGGTGAAGCTGAATCAGCCATAGGGGGCACTAGCAGTAATATGTTTTACAGCCTTAACGAAGATAGAAAATGCTTGAGATGCCCTTACAGTTGCCAATGGCACTTCAATATAGCAAGTCAATGAGTAAGACATATGAATAATAGGTACATTAAAATTAATATTAAATGAAAGCTTTTACAAAACACTTAGCTAAGAAGCCATTAAACCTAATCAAAGAATGTAAAATCTAATGCCATTGTAGAATTTAAAACTGGCACTAAACTGGTGTTATTAGCTTTAATTCCCGCGCACATTACAAAGCCTACTTACGGTACCCGGTCGTGGTTCATGCCGTTCTGTCGCTGTGAACTTATTGGAGGTAGGATAGGTTTGCTGTTTATTTCCAGGCCTCTGCGTAATGCCTCTCTGATCTGTTCTGTATCTGTAGCAAAGAAATTTACACAGTCACAAAACAGCAGTATCTAGTGCAGACCAGGCCAGCCTGTGGCTTGCCAGGTGTTAGAAAACTACAAGTCCCAGCATGCTATAGCAGGTATTATCTATAACTATGCTGTTAAAGCATGTTGGAAACTGTAGTTTTACAATACCCAGCGAGTCACAGGTTGGCCATGCCTGGTCTAGTGTACCAGTAAGACAGGCTGTTCCCCGGTTACACACTGGTTTCCATTCAGAGGACATTATTATAAAATGGGGGAATGGCATCATTTATGGCAGCACACAACGCTTAGAGGATACAATGTACCTTTGCCAGACAACCGTCGTGGTTGGGTTCCAATGCAAATGCTTCTGCTGTCATCTTCATCCTCTGGTGGGCGACTTAGATCATCCCATGCACATTTGGCACTGACGCCACTGAGGTTTGATCCTTCTGTTTCAATGCCTTTATCAACTCTATCCTGCTTAAAGATAGAAGGGAATATAACCAGGCCTTTGTGGAGCAACACGAGGGATCAAAACACAAGTTATGAAAGTAATGCACGCTTTATGGTTATAGTGTCAAGACCACCAGAAATCACAGGCCAAATTACAAAACATTATCCAAATAAATCGTTGTCCTCATCTGACTAATGATCACCGGATAGGAATGTATCTGGAGAGTGGGAACATAAATTAATTCACTGTCAGAAGAAAGCATTTGGAAGACATTAGTAACAAACTAAATTACACACACTCACACTCACACTCACACTCACACTCACACTCACACTCACACTCACACTCACACTCACACTCAGGTTTCTGGCACATGTTATGGTCCTGCCCACTAGTTTTCAGATACTGGTAATAAGTGTGGGATCGCATTGGCACTACTGCTCACATTTGCCACCGTTGGATTCCTCCTTTGTATTATTGGGATCCTCACTAGAGGAAATGTTCAATCCAATGTTGTATAAATATGTAATCATCCTCTCCACATAGGCTAAGATTATTACTGCCCGATCCTGGATGGCGCCTGACCCTCCCATAGTACTGGATAGCCTTGGTTAATGAAACAGTGGGGCACGAGCGGTATCTATATACACAGAGAAGGTCCCTCCATAAATGCACCAAGATCTGGGCAAGATGGTGTGAATGGCAATATGGGGAATCCATAGAAGACCCAGCCTGATTTCATTTGTTTAGGTGAAGACTTCTCCCAATGGTTCATCTAAAGACCCCTCCCTTCTCCCCCCCTCATTCATTCAACTTACTTAATCTCTTTATTTTGACACATATTTATTCAACTATTGTTATTTAAATGAGGGCTGCCAGGTCCATGTGGACATTTGAAAAAGCAAAAATCGTTGTTGTATTGTACACAATGCTGTTAAACTTCTTTTTGTGTCTATAATGTGGACTTTGTTCTTGCCAATGGAGTGTGCCTTGGTATAGTGTAACATGGACTGACTTTCCATCATCCAGTAAACTTGATATCCTTGATTCCTTCTCTGTATTTAAGGGTAGCAGTGCCGGAGGGTTGGGGGTCGGTATAAAAGAGAGTTATGTATGTTTGTTTTGTATGTATGTTAGTTTCTGTGTTGAACAATTCAATAAAAACTTACTGAATAAAAAAAATACACACACACTAGAATGCTGTACAATAGAACATTTTGTTATATTCAAAATATTTACACTACATAGCACAATTAAGTTAATTTGTTAGCAAAAGTAAACAAAAACAACAACATATAATGAGGTTATCCCATTTCTGGTCTCACCAAGCAAACATACTTGTAAGTGAGGATCAATCTCAAAAATGGTCTCTCCTCTTCGCATGTCTGTTATCAGCCAAGGTCCACCCGCTCTGCACAACAAGAAAAGTTATATTTTACAACAGTGTTGAATAATAAAAGTATGTGAGGGATAAACGATGCCTTGATAAAGGCTGTGGTGAGCGGAAAGCCGAAAGCTCCAGAGAACTAGTCACTGTATACTCTTCTCCCGCTAAGACTTCTGTTTTCCCCAGGTGATAGGCTTAATACCATCCTAATGTGCTTGTTAGTCTTACAAACTGTGAATTCTCTCCGTACTCATTTATTTGTTTTCTGAACCCTTTCATTACTGGAATAAATCTTCAATATTACCAAGACTGTTTCCTGCCAATCTATACCATCGTGTGCCAAAATTACAGACTTTACATAATGATGCCCCTTTGCAGCTGAACACCTCATTCAATTAAGAGGCTGGCCAATATTTTGAGAATTGTGGCAAACAAAACTTTTTCCTTCAAATCTGATTATTTATTGTTTATCACATAAGCGCTGAGTTTTTTTGTGCAAAAACATTTTTTCTGTCAAGTTTTGGGCTATTAATGGACATTTTGAAATTCTAGCGGCTTGTTTTTTTGGACTTGGGTTCTTTTAACGCATAAAAAAAGTTTTATTCCATCAGAAAACAGACTAATGATCCAACATTCACTAATCAGGTAGTGACTAAAAGCATGACTTAGTCCTCTATAAAAAGAAATTTCACACATTTGTTTTCACCACAAATTTCAGAAAAAAAAAAAAAAATATATATTACTGTATACATTGCATTGTGCATTGAAGACTTAATTCCTCTTTGGACCCCTGATGCAGGTGTACAGCATATTCTACTTACACTGGTACAGTCCGCAGCAGTTCAAGTATACCCTGTCCATTCCACTGCTGAGCGGCGTGTAATTCCTCAGTGCAAACACCAACTATCTAATGGAAAGACGAAAATACTCACATAAGTACAAACATCCAAACACTACATCTTAAAGAAACCAAAAGTAATCGTGTTCTTTACATATTTCCTTATGTCTGGATAAAAGTCAGTGTAAAAGCTTGCCCCACACTAGAGCAATTATCGGTAGATCAGACAATCTCTGTAAGATGGATTTTCACAACGCTGATGAAAACTGCTCTTGTAATGTTTGGGTCCGATTTTATCATTTGGAATTCCTAATTAATATTAGACCCAAGGTAACAATAATTTTCAGTGATTGCAGGTTGCCATAACAACCTTACTAACAGAACAACTTCAGCAAGCTGTCTGATCACCAAGCAAAACACCCAACTATCATAAACATGGAGGAAACCTACATTTTTTTTAGATTGACAGGAGAGGGCCGATATAGAAGCGCTACCTAAACTTGGACTGTTTGTCAGATACTAACTGCTGGTAAAAAAAGTTATTCTAGTGTGTGGACAGCTTTAGATAACAGAGCAGGAAACGTAATAATGCATTTTAGACTACAATAGTCTAGGGGCGAGAGAGGAGATGGGGGGGGATTTGGGATGCTTGTCTGAAAGAGGCAAGTTTGCAGTGTAAAGTCTAGACTCAGTTCCTTCTGCTCATATCCATGAGAAGAAACACAAGAGAAAAGAGACAGCAAATAAGCAAGATGAAGTCAATTCAGATGTAGGACACTGTATAACTGAAGGACAGTACGAAGCAATCCCTACTTTTCACCTGCAAAATACGCCCAAAATTAAAATTTTTGCTTTAACAACGTGGGGTGTATAAATCAGCAGCGTACACGCAACATTCCTACCTGTAAAAAGGAGACAACACCAAATGGGGTCTGTACTGGCTGCATCTGAGGGTCTTCTGTCAGAAGCATGTGTTGGATCCGAGACTCGCTGTTATCCAGTGGACTGTGCCAGGATACATGATCGCCACTGCAGAAAGTGTTTTCTGGAGTAACAAATAGCACTAAGGATAAGTAGGTTTTGTATGGTAATATGCACGTAACAGTACAGCAACAGTTCTATTGAAATATAAAATACATTTGCTATACATACAAAACTCCAATGTCTTTCTGTGTCAAAAGATTACTCAATGTAATAAACATTACACCAGGCCTGACCGTATTTCTCTCCAGGGGCCAGAGTTACTAAGCTGCGGGTTTGGAAAAGTGGAGATGTTGCCCATAGCAACCAGTTAGTTTCTAGCGGACATCCTCTAGCATGTAATAACTAAATGAGATCCAGAATCTGATTGGTTGCTATAGGCAACATCTACACTATTCCAAACCCGCAGCTTTGTATATCTGGCCCCAGGAGTTGTAAAACTACAAGTTTCAGCATGCTTTCACTGCACAGATATAGCTTATAACTGGCAATGCATGCTGGGAGTTGCAGTTTCACAACAGCTGGAGAGCCTTAGTATGGCCACCGGTATTAAACCATTACCCACAAACGGTCTCCAAATTACAATCTTCTAATTGCAAAATGGTATGGTCTGGGGACAGGGGAAATCATGCAAGGGTGTACCCGGCAATAGCAATATATTTAGGTCTAGAGCACAGGTCTAAAAGGGGTTTTAACTGGAAAATCCCCTTAATCATAATATTAGAAGTTATCTTTACCAGATTGAAACACGTATCTTGCAAGCCCTTGAATCAGCTCTGCCGGCCATGTTGGTGGAGCAGATTCCTCTGGCTCTCTTTTTAGTCGAAAGGAAAGTTCGAAACCAAAACCGCTTGGTCCATCTGCGCCCGTGTATCTAGAAAGATATGGCTACAAGTGAGCGAAGGGGCCATTTCCAGATTCATTTTCAAGGTTAAGTCTAAAACACTTGCTAAAGTAAAACTAAATCATGAAAGTGGAAATGCCAAAAGTAGTATGGTACATGAAGTAAAAGATAATAACTTTTTATAGTGACCAACATTATGAATTAATCAGACAGTATATATTTACGGCTGTAATACAACACCTCCGCTTTTGACAAGAGCACCGGATTCCCGCTGTATCCTGACTGCTGCGCAGGCGAGGAAAGGACGTAGGCGTCCCACCCAGCCGATGGAAGTCTAAATCCTGAGGCTCCAGATCAACATCGGAAGTCTGCTGCTTGCATGCACAGCCGCAAATGAATGCACTTTCACCTCTTCAAAGATCGAAAATACCCCATGTATGGATCCAGTCCAAAATGCATTATGCCCAATGGTCACATTCACTTAACGGTTCATTCATTATTCATTAGAGACTCAGTAAGTTTTGTATAAACACTATCTACCTTTTTGATATAACTCAAATGCAGACATGAGTAGCTCCCACAGAACAGTTACCTGCATGTGTACACAGTGCTTCTCATACAAAACAGAGGACTGCACGTAGATCGGTAGACAGCGGTCACTGTAATATGGTTACTCAAAGGGATACTTTCCCACCAAATATAGTAAACACCAATAATTCATTCCCCTCTGAAAAACGTGAATTTTTATGAGTAACAATGAATCCACCTTAACACTTAATACTTACCTGATGCACTGTTGTGTTTGTCTTCTGTATAACAGGCGTGTGTGCGCGCATCTGCATGTTTCCGTATAGAAGCAATTGCATTCCTGAGACAATAAGCAAGAAAGCCAACACACACACACACACACACACACACACACACACACACACACGAACAAAGAAGGTCACGGATTTTCAGCATCATTTCCGTTTAAAGGCTATCCAGTTACGAATGAAAATCAAGAACAGATTTCAGACAGACATCATATAATATTTTTCAATAATGAATGCATCTTAAAGCTGTATTGTGAGCAGCAATGCACCTCTTGCGTAACATAGGAGACCCGTATCACTGTCTGGTGTGTGCTGGTTAACAGCGATGGAAAGTGCTCCGGTGGACAGGACAGTTATAAGAACGTAGGGTTTATATTTCTAGAAACTCGCTCGGGACTCTAGAAAATAAAATAGCGCAGATTAAAAGTGAATATAATCCAATGTTATGAACACGGAGAGGACCTGTACACTGGTGAATGATCTGAAAAGCTCTTATCCTTTGAGATTAGAGCATTTTACTGAATAAAAACCTACTCTGTTGGTGGCCTCAGTCTCTGTTATTGATGGTGTTAAGCAGCTCAAACAAATCACAGTCTGAAACCAAATACACTGCAGGGAAAAGGTTTCCATATGTTGTGTGTCTTCAGGGGAGGTCTACCTCCAGCACAGAGGCCTTGCTTACCAGAGCCTGGCATTCCCCTCTGAAAGCATTCGTTTAATAGGGGGTTTATTGATGTAATGCTCTTACATTCAGAAACAGCCAGCTTATATTCAGTGGCACCTTAACAAAACACAACTTAGCACTCCAATCAAGACAAACACAATGTCCAACGTTAATTAAAAGGCTTCAGAACATATGCTCAACACTGCAAATATAAATAGGTCCCCTAACAAATCACATAACACATGTGTATCTTATAAGGAAGCAAAAATGTCTGTCCGGTTATGTGTGTAACAAGGGCCACACAGCAAACAATTGTGAGAGAGAGGAGAAAGCTCACGTTTAGAGGACAGACATAACAGGAGGTGTCCGTTTAACTTTCCAAGGCAGAACTAGGCAAAAATAAGTCTCCTAACATTGTGTTAGTCGTTCTGCATCAGAGAATATCAGCATCATATAAATTATTTACAGCACCATCAGCCAATATTATGTTTTATATGCAATTTAAAATATTCTGCTGCCTAATGGTTAAAATACAGCCAATGAGTGTCACATGATCATTTTACACCAATAAACAGCCTACCACAATGTATATATGCCTTCTAAGCTTACACATATGATGGGTGCCACCCTGCCCCCAGTCCAATGTGTGTAGAAGCTGACAGCAGAGAAAAGCCAGGTTTCCTGGAGAGCGAGCGAGGGAGAATAAGCTTTGCAACAAGCGGCTCACCAAGAACCTGCAGAAGCCAACACCCCAACTACAGCTCCATACAGAGAACTTGGCAGAGCAGCTGCAGAATCTTCTAGAACAGCTGCTTCAAATGTGCCAAATACATGAGCAGGAATCTCAAACACATCATCACAGGCGAACATCATCCAGAAGATAAGAAGCAGGAAAACATTGTTTCATGTTTAAGTATTGTGTGTACTCTGGGAAAAAGCAAGTATTCACCTGCAGGGTCAATAAAATAGTTCAGTGGCGAGTACTTGCTGCAAGACCTAGGGCAGAATCAGTGCGGAGCGCGCCGTGTAATGAGACCAATCAAAGAATAATCAATGATTACTGTATGATGCAGAGGGGTGTGGGTCCCCGCAAAGAATGGCCCTATTTCGATAAGGCCGTTGTCTCCCAACTGGTTTCAAACTGGCTGGGATATCGATTGCTTATGCCTCGAAGAGACATAGCAATCAATCCCCAGAGCACCTCACACGGTGCTCCAAAAGGTGAGTGGCTAAACTAACCCCAACATTACCCTAACCCTCCCTTCCCTGCAGCCT
The DNA here is from genome assembly GCA_011038615.1 of Limnodynastes dumerilii. Lineage (NCBI taxonomy): Eukaryota > Metazoa > Chordata > Amphibia > Anura > Limnodynastidae > Limnodynastes > Limnodynastes dumerilii. The sequence goes on from WWET01001026.1 coordinate 404,596, forward strand.
GACCCTAGCCCTCCCTTTCCTGCAGCCTGACCCTAACCCTCCCTTCCCCTCAGCCTGACCCTAACCCTCCCTTCCCCGCAGCCTGACCCTAACCCTCCCCTTCCATGGTCCTAACCCTCCCTTCCTAAGCACCTAACCTCCCCTAATACTAAAATTCCCCGTAGAGGATTACTCACCTCTCCGTAGGTGTCATCCGGCAGTCTGCGAAAATGAATGGGCGAGTATGCCGATCGGCACACTCACCCATTGATAAAAAAAATTCTAAAATGGCCCCCTATTCAAAATAGAGACAGCCAAAAAGTAACTTTCAGCTGTCTCTATTTCGCAAAGTGGGCCATCCGACTGGAGGCTGCAACCGGATGCAGAGATACCCAGCTTGGGCCTGTCTGCTTTCTGCCTGCTTGGACCTCAGACTGCCCCTGCTATACCTTGTCACCTGTCTATAAGGACATAACTGCATAAAGCAGACCATTTTACCATAATGCTTATTTGACAAATAAAATAGGATTCCTGCATTGTTAATATTCATCAACATGGTTATTTTATGACTCAATCCTTTGTCAAACTTCAAATAGAGACAGTCTGACGGACGTTCCCTTAATGCTCCCTACTTATAAAAGCTGTAGAGCCCATTTCTGGAAAATAGTCATGTGATCCATAGTAAGGTGAATTTGCAGAAACAGGGCCTCGCGCCTTACAGCAGTATAAAACATGAAATGCATTAATGAACCACTTCCTTGTCAAATCAATATATTTATATATTACTGGGGGAAGAAAAATACTATAGATGTTACAAAAAAAAAAAAAAAGTGCTTCTGTGTAAGCTTCCACAGTAGATATATTTCTAGTGCTATTGTTCTACATATCCCCTTTGCTTTGCAAACCCTGTGTCAATTTTATTTTATGTCTGATAATCCTCCCATAAAACAACATCTTTGAGATGCAGCCCAGTGGCAAAGGTGTGTCTGGTGTCTGTCACCGGGAGGCTGTGTAGGGTTGACAGGCGAGTCTGGTTACAGAGTAAAATGATAACATATATTCTAATGTAGAAAACCTATCACTGACTGGTGAACACAACTTCTGGAGGGGTTGAATTTAATAATGGTGCAGGAACATAAATTGAAAGCGACATACGTATAAGTTTAGGCGGGCATCAGTCAATAGTTGGTGACAAACTCAATCAACCAATAAGGAAGGATTGCAAATTCTCCTGCAATTTTTGGGAGACTCGCTCTCTCAGTATTCCTGGAACACAGGCAAATCTCCCGCAATAATAGGCAGGGGGCAGAACTTAAAGTTTTGATTTGCATAAACGAGCCTCAAAGTGCACCCCTTGCCTATCAATGCTGTCATTCATAGTGTTATTAGGGAATGGGCAGCAACAGATGATATAATATGCAACATAATTTGAATAATCAAGCACTCTCCAAGGCCGCAGCAACACTACGAACATTCATGTTGATTGACAAAGGGTGGAGCTTCATGACAATTTGCATAAATTGCATTATAAAGCCTGTCCGCATACTGGCATCTCTTTCTTCCTTCAGGTCTCCCAGAGGGAAGAAACAGAAAGTTGGCAACTCTGCAATAAGGCATGGAGATCCTAAACACAAAGCGAAGGCAGATCAGAGCCACGCAGCCCTTCCAATCTGCCCAGTTTCTGGGGTTTTTTTTTTTTGCTTGATTTTTAAACTAAATTGACCCTAGACCAGGGTTCTCAACATGTGTTAGGTGGAAGTGGGGCTGCAGGTCCAGGAGCTAGAGGAGCTGCACAGGACCGGGCAGAGGTGTATAGATTGCGTCTGCTGCCAGGATCACCAGATCACATACAGGCTCAGCAGTTATAAGCTGAGGGGGCGGAGCTTCCTGTTGGGATATAACAGAAGAGGGCGAAAGAACGGA
>WWET01001026.1:420657-433389 GCA_011038615.1 Limnodynastes dumerilii
ATATATATAACAAAATACCCCTGCAATAATTTATTTATAGGTCTTGGGTATATGTCTAGATAGTCTGCAAAGTATCTGATCGACATGTATAAAGCTATAGCTCTATATAGCTTGCTGTTTGTTTATATTTGTTTTGGTGCTTTTACATTGCATATGGAAACTTATATACACTTGTGTGATGTAATCCCCGATTTCATTGGTCAATTAGCGTGAGTGGGTGTTGCCTAGCTGGTAGCGTGTGGCATCGCGAGCGTCGCTTTGCATTTTCCCATCCGCGCATGCTCATGTGATCGTGAGCGTCGTCCCGTCACTTCGTGATCCGCGCATGCGCAGATACAGCTGTAGCCGGCCCGTCAGCTCCTGAACAGGAGGAGGAAGCCGTCATGGAGTCATACGATGTGATCGCAAACCAGCCCGTGGTGATTGATAATGTGAGTAACATGGCATAGCCCTTACAGCTCCTTAGAGGTGCGTTTATATCTGCGCGCCGTGACCGCGTTATGACCGCTCAGACCGGCGCTACGGGGATTAATTTTCTCTTTGTCATTCCAACCGCGCCCTTCTGTCACACAGACTGGAGTGTCAGAGGCTCCGTGCAGGAGCTATGGACCCGGGCATTCAGAGCAGCTGCTGGCACGTCGCTTAGATGGTGCTCATAAATTCGGTTAATATTTTTGACGGGCATTTAGCGAGGATGAGGCTGTGAGAGAAGTCAGCCTAACCTGCTACCGTGACTGGATACGCCTCATGGACCAAAAAGGCGTGGCTGACAGAATTCGCTGTCTTCTCATTGAATAGGACGCCTATCACTCAGATTGTGCATGGAGGGCGGGGTTAGATGATCTCAGCTAGCCGTAGCCTGTTTTTTTATTGGACGGTTTTGTGAGTGACAGCAGTTGCTGAATGTGTGATTGGTGTGTTTTTGAATGGGGTAGGTTGTTGGTTGGGTGTGGAGGTGGCTGGTGTAAATAGGCCAGGGCTGGCATTGCTGGGGGTTTGGTTGGCTGTAGATAAGAGGTTAATGTGCAAGTTGATATGACAGCCAGGATTTGGTTTTAATAAGCATCAATCAAAGTATGACCATAGCTCATACAAAGCCAATAGATATATCAAAATCTATAATGACTCCTGTGGATTTTAGAGAACTACAATCACTATCAGGTTTATGAAATGTAATATTTATAATGTACTTTATAGTCTTAGTGTGCCAAATTTATATATACACATACATACATACATACATACACATCATTATCGTAATTAGGATCCTGCATCTGATCTTTGTACTGTCGACACTGAAATCATTTCCCACTGGATCTTACAGTACACTCTGAATAAAAGATTATAATTAATCTTGACAATTAGGAGCAATGCCACGCAGCTTTATATGATTTTGCAGCTTCGTGGGACAGTACACACTGGAAAGATGTTGACGCATGTGATCTACACAATAATCATCAGATAACCCTCCAGTGTGCACCCAGCTATGCTAGTGTTCCCATGCAAGATAGTATTTAAATGTTTAGGTCTTTATTTTTTTAAGAGAATGAAATGTAGACTATGGATAGTCAGTTATACAGTATGGGCCCGATTTAACTGACTATGAAGTCTGATCACACAGACACAGACACAGACACAGACACACACACACACACATCATTGTAATTAGGATCCTGCATCTGTTCTTTGTACTGTCGACACTGAAATCATTTCCCACTGGATTTTACAGTACACTCTGAAAAAAAATTATAATTAATGTAGACTATGGATAGTCAGTTATACAGTATGGGCCCGATTTAACTGACTATGAAGTCTGATCACAATGGTTTTTTGCAGAGGTAAGTATTAAAATCTGTGAATTTATTTTACCGGAATAGGCGCAATTTGCGCTTTTTCCCATCTTCGTGGACCATTTCATCAGGCCCTATGAGGCTGATTCACAGTTTAAAGTAACAGTACAATAAAATTAACACATCAGCATCTTTAAGCTACAGGGGGGAAAAAAATAAAAATGTGCCAAGAAAATCAATTGAGAGGTGATTATTTGTAGCTCAGTCATACTAAATTTGAGTTAATAAAGAAAAAACAAAAACAGACAAAGCTTTTTGGTACCTGTGTCTAATAAGTAAATTCATCCACTACTTTTCTTTGCATGCAAACAATTGTAATTTAAGTGCACACATTGCATTGCAGCATTGTATGTCCAGATGCAGATTTACACCACACACACTATGCCCAGATTATCAGACACTGTGTATCCAGTCTACAATGTGTTACATTCACACTGTGCCTGAACAATGAAAGCAATTTCATTACTCAACTTTACAAGGCGGTGAAGAGGGTGTGTGAGCAGTTGTTTATCGTTGCTTTACATGCACAGGGCTTACCAACATATCTAAATGCTGACTATAAAATGGAAAAATAAAAGTAAGGGGGGTGTTAATAATTTTTTCTCAGTGCTGATTATCAACTGCATGAACGCTCCCTTCTGTTTTTAGAAGATAGGACCGAAGAAGCTCACAAAGGGATCATTCTGATTATGGAGAGACAACTATCTGCAAGTCAGTTCAGTGAACAGGGATAAGGAAAAGTGGAGCGTGATCTACTCTCTAGCTCTGCTTTGGAAAAACAATCATGTGCATTGACTGATGTGTCTACTAAATGATCTCTTTGTGATTTCTCCTCGATTCTTTATATTATTGGTTTTGTTAATTTTATCGGTACACAGAACAATATTCAAAAAAGCAAATACCGGTAATACCCCATTCAAATCACCACTGAAAACCTGGCTTTTTGGTGGTGATCTGGAAGGTACCGGCCTCATGGGTCCAGGTCTAATAACCCAGGACTCAGACATGGGAAAAAAGAAGGGTTTTTACCCCGTGTTTGGTGGTGATGTGAAAGGTGCTGACCAGGGTTTTTTAACCCAGGTCTCACCTAATATGCCGAGGGATTTGTTACTGTTGCTATGCAACGGTAAACAAGTCCTTCCCCGGGAGCCACGCGCAGCCTCTTCGCAATGTCAGGACAGTCCCGGAACCCAGAATTTCCCGGGTCTACCCTGGAGCTTTTTAAGGTACCTAGCCGTGTTTTTTTGTTATGTTATTTTGCCTAAATACCCTGGTAAAAACCCGGGTTATTGCCAGGGTGGCGATCTTAAAGCTGTATAATATATTAGTATAAAGTGAAAACATTCATTTACCAAGTAGGATGGCTTAAAGCTTATCAAATATTAAACCTGAGGGGTAAAGACAGACCAGCACAGAAACAAGGGAAGAGACTACACGAGGAGGGGATGGAGACCCTTGGTGCACGTTGGGAAACATGTCAGAGGAGGTTGTTTGGGGAGCAGTGAGAGTTGGCAAGAATAAAGGCTGTCAGTTATGGAGGATTCAAGAGCCTCAGAGTAACCTAAGGAAGCTTTAAATTACAGCCAGTAGAACCAGGTGGCTGTATACTCGGGGGCTCATTCTAGTGTAGAGATTATTAAGTCATCCATGAACATGTAGACATCTATACGCCTGAACCAGACTTTAATGGATGGGGAGTTTTGAGATTTCCAGTGCAGTGAGGTTTACGATTTGGTTGCATTGTTTAGGTGATTAAGAAGAGATTTTTTTGTACCTAGACAGGCATAGTGGAGGGGGAGAAGGAGAGGAGCCAGAATTTGGGTGAGGAAGGATCTCTGAACCTATAATCTGTTGAGAGGCCAATAATTTGCTTCCAGGGACTGATTTATCACAGCACCAACGTAATGATACTAAAACACTTCGGTGTTCTCCCCAGGGCATTTTACCCGGGTGCTCCACCCGGCAATTTTAGCTTACCACCCGGCCAAACCTTACCAAAACGTTGATTGTGATCTCCAGCTTTCAGTCTTGGTTGTGCTCCAATGGACCTTAAAGGATTAGTTCCCAGTAGTGCAGCACTAGCGAGGCGTTTCGCAGTGTGAATGTATGTTTGGATCCTGTTAAGTATTATTGCAAAGTATTACACTGCTCCCACCCAGCTGCTATTTAATTCCACCCGGCTGGCAACATTTTCTGGGGTGAACACTGCACTCTGTACCGATAATCGGTTGTTCTGTCTGTCTGTATGATCCAACCTCTGTTGTGCTGAAGTTATTGTTATCAGCACAGGGCTATGGGGAGATAGTGCCTGATTGCTGAGCAGTATGTGGCCACTATACCGGGAACGTTTTGTCGGGAACAGGCATTATGTAGTGTGTGTGCACCGCACCAAACACCAGCGGCCAGATTTACTAAGTTACAGGAAAGGAAAAGGGGAGATGTTGCCCATAGCAACCTATCAGAACCTATCTTTCAGACCGCATTTACTCAATCTACGTAAGATAAAGATACGTAGATTATGTTAAAAAATGACTACGCATGCGCAGTAGTAAAAATCGCTAAACACCAGACGTGTATGTTATATGTCCGGTTCTCTTAATATAGGTCACAGTGTCTACACTTACAGTGCTTGTGCAACAATGTCTTAATAAGCATAGGAAATACAAGTATTTTGTGTTTTATAATATATTTTTATGTTATTCATTTCACCTTGACAAAATATCTATAAAATATATTGTTATCCTAATCAAGTTTATTATTTATGCATTCAAAGCAGTTAGATTGCTAATTTATAATGTGGATTTTGCACCCTGCACCCCAATAAATTAATCTGCATGAACATCTTTAAATGCGTGTGATAATATTCAGAATGTTATCTGTTTACATTTGATTCTCTTTTCAGGGCATGGTTAAGGCAATGATTTATTATTACTTTTGCTATATACATAATGTAATATCACAAGGAGAAACTTCTATTGTTTTAGTCTCCCACCCTTCCTATCGTCAGCTACTGGTCTTCTGTGTTATTGGATGGATCATTGGTTATTTATTCTTGTATAACTGCTGGTAACGTTATTTCTTAGAGATTCTTTATTTTTTTTCTGTACTAATGTTCTGGTTTCTGCCATAGGGTTCTGGAGTCATAAAGGCTGGATTTGCTGGTGATCAGATCCCAAAATACTGTTTTCCTAACTAGTGAGTACTGCGTTTTTCCAGAATTGATTAACTGTCTGTGCAGAGTTTGAAAGTGGTTTAACACATGCTTCTTTTCCACCCTTAGTGTGGGGAGACCAAAGCATATTAGAGTCATGGCTGGGGCCCTGGAAGGAGATTTATTTATTGGACCAAAAGCAGAGGTAAGCCAATACAAAGAATGGCAGAATTATTATACTGTGCTATACTTTTTAATGATACACACCATCATTTCGACCAATCAGATTCTAGCTTTTATCTCCTAGCGTGTTACATTAATAATTAGATTCTGATTAGTAGAACTTTATTCTGTTTTGAAGTACATAAAGGGCTATTAATGTTTATTAACATGTTTACTGTTTATTTTTAAATTTGTTTATATACTTTTTCTTTTAGGAACATAGGGGCCTCCTCTCTATTCGATATCCAATGGAACATGGTATTGTTAAGGACTGGAACGATATGGAACGGATCTGGCAGTATGTCTACTCGAAGGACCAGCTGCAGACATTTTCTGAAGAGGTATGGTTTCATATGCTGAGCAGGTATAATATAATAAGGTGTAATGATCAATAGATAAGGGTCCGGATTCACAGTTACGTAGTTTTTGTCTTACGTACGTAGATAGCGTAAATATGTCACTACACATGCGTGGCATCTCAATTCTTAAAACAACGTACGTAAGAAGAAAATTACGTAACTGTGAATCCGGGCCAAGGTTTTCATCAAATGCGTGATATCTGCCCTCCCCTTTATATTGATCATTTCTCTTAAACCTATTACTTTTTTGGTTTTATTTTATGAAAATTAGCATTATAAAGGAGTAAATGTTTGCATGTAGTAAAATTTACAATCGTTTTTCTGATTTCTCAGCATCCAGTTTTGCTGACAGAAGCTCCCTTGAATCCCCGGAAGAACCGCGAACGAGCAGCAGAAGTGTTCTTTGAGACGTTCAATGTTCCTGCCCTGTTCATCTCCATGCAAGCTGTGCTGAGTCTGTGAGTGTGCCTGTGTTCAGTTAGTATGGTAACATAGGGAAGGTTACAGTATAATGTGACTGAGCACTGATGTGGATCGCATCTAGATTTATTAAAAAAAAGGTGCATTTACTGAGCACTAGGATCGGGAAAACGCCCGGTATTTGGAAGCAGCACGTTACTGAGCCCCAGGATGGATCTGGATTCATAGTTCTGTCATGGGAACCAAATTTTAACTCCGTATGAGTGAGGGAAGTAACAGTGACCTCCCGTAGCTTGTACGGCAGGCTGGATCCAGCAGGGATTCTGGTGTTGGATCTCTGCTGTGCTTGGTGTAGTAAGTTCGTAAATCAGGATCGAGCCCAGAACAAGGACATTGCTTGTAGTATTACATCTTCCTTGATTCTTGGAATCAGCAGAGGGGTCTTGTTTTGAGGAAATGTTAGTGGTTGTTTACATCCAGAATTAAGAGGGTGGATGTATTGTGTAGTATCTGTGATAGAGGTATTTGTGTAGTTCATCCAGGTATTTGTGTTTAGCTTATTTTTGTGTTACATAAGGCTTAGGAAGCCTGTAACACTCCAGGTGTTGTTTAACTACAAGTCCCATCGTGCTTTACCAGGTATCTGCCATACCTGTGCTGTTGGAGCATGCTGGGCTCATAACATCAATTCATATGAGCATGTGGTCGAGGGTAGTAAAATGAAGTCTCAATGTCCATGTAATAGGGTATATTCAATGTAACATACTCACTATTTCCATATACAGGCCCTGATTCAGAGTTTGAAAATAAGAGAGGAAAGTTACTCCTGGGCTAAACATGTTGATTGCAGGGGAGTCATATTTCATCTGTTGCAAACAGTATTAGAGTTGAGATGTGATGTTTCCTATCCCAAGTCTAAATAACAGTGTGATAGTAAAGCTGGTCAGTATCTGTGTGCAGTAAGCAAAAGCTAAGTATTCTCCCTGCATGCATAGAACAAAATTAATTTGACTCCCCCTGAAATCAACATGGTTTGGCCCAGGAGTAACTTTCTTCACATTTTTAAACTCTGAATCTGGTGCACATTTGCTCTTGTTAATTATCTGCAATGTATATATACATTTTCTTATAAAACTTTGACTTTTTCACTGTTTTCCACAACATTAAATAACAGCAGTTACTCACGGAACACAATAAAGGGTTATCTGGCGATTCCGATATTCATCATATAGCCGTGATGTCTTATCAGTATATAGTGCACCACGATGCTGCAGAATCCATGGAAATTGCATTATGTGATTAGATTTTTCGTAGCTCTTCATTTTTCCAATCAGCTGTCTTAATGTGTGGAGAAAATGTCAGTGTGTTCTGATATGCAGTTTTCATGGCAGCAATGCCCATTCATATTGCTGCATAGCGCTACCTTGTGGACGAGCATATCATTGCAGCAAAGGTTTATTTGAACTGTTTGTAAAACAATCCACGGTAAACTAGAGAATAAAGTGTACGGGGGCATTGTTAAGAGGTCAGGGCTTTAATTCGTTATTGCTGTTTGACCAAATGATCATGACTTAAAACTGTCATACATAAACAAAAGTAGCATTAAAAATACAAAAAAAAATCATGACAGACTATAGTTAACAAAGCATATAAATGCATACTGCATGAAGTTATAAATACAGTGGTCCACTACATATGGAGTTTCATAAAGATCATAAAAATTTAAATTTTGTTAAGAGAAACAACACAAATAACCAATACCATTAATAAGTAAATTTAATGGTATTTGGTCTCAAAATTTAAATGAAAAAAAAAAAAACCCTTAAAAAAATAACAAAAATTTCTACCTTTACAAGGTTTGTCACAAAATGTTAAATTGGCATAGAATTTTAAATCAAGGCTTTATTTGTTTCATTTATAAAAACACATCTATTGATTTAAAAACATGTAGCAGGTGTGGCCTCAACAAAGTGATAATGCATGGCCTCACACTAAACAATATGGTTCATCAAGTTACGAGTTGCCATTTCCTGTGCGTATGTTAAATCACACAAGGCTCTCCTACCTGTGACTCAGTCCTAACTGTTGGCACGCCCATACTGTACGTTAGTAGCCCGTGTGGAGCTCATTTGCATTGAGTCTTGCCCCTCTAGCCACGCATTTGGGACTCATTCTGTGGCGATGCGTGCATCAGTCCTAAGTCAGACGTCCATGTTTGTGAATCAGTCGGCCATGATTTCCGTGTGTATATTTAGGTTCTGGGCTCGCGCAGTTTACCGGATCGTGAAAATGCGCACAAAGATTCTGCACTTAAGTATGAATATGGTCCATGGCCTTTTGTGTGTTAAAAGTGTTGGTATGAAAATCACAATTGAATTTCAGGGAGTGAGAATGTTTTACTGCTATTGCCATGTGGTTAGGGCTGAGGGAGATGCTTTACACAAAGCATAAATTAGTTCAATAATTATATCCTATTGAAGCGTCACCCATCCTGCCTTAATACTTTCCAAGCCATGGACTGTCATCAAATTGATACTTATATTTGTAAATATAAGACTTATAAAAATGAATGTTTACTATTTTGTACAGCAGTCTCAGTGGTTTTTATTGTTATTATGTGGTGGGTTTCCCTATAGGATCCCTGATGTTTATTGAGTGATGTTCTTACCACCGTGGTGACAGCAGACAGGAAATATAACTGTGCTTTTCTTCCTTTGGGGTTTAGATATGCAACAGGCAGAACAACGGGAGTTGTGCTGGACTCTGGGGATGGAGTCACTCATGCAGTACCCATTTATGAAGGCTTTGCCATGCCACACTCCATAATGAGGATCGACATTGCCGGCCGCGATGTCTCCCGCTTCCTCCGCCTCTATCTGCGGAAGGAAGGCTACGATTTCCACACCTCAGCAGAGTTTGAAATTGTTAAAACCATCAAAGAGGTGGGTGCTCAGCTGTCTCTTTAATTCATCTCTTAAGTTTGTTTTTTGGTTTTTTTTGTTTTTTTTACAATATAGTAATATTGTAGCCAAGTGTTACATTTTGTTTTAACTGTTATAGCGCTATAGTGTTTCAATATTCAACTAGTGTTTCAATATTCAACTACCTATTTTGGTATAATTAGACATACAATGCTTGGTGCTACATATTATCAGACTTCAATCTACAATTCAAACAAATTAATTACCAGCATGTGGATTTATTTAACTAATATCAGCCTATTGCCTATATGTGCTGATTAATTCACAGCTACATCAAGTGAATTTTGGTCTTACTTGTTCTCAGATTTTCAGATATTTGTTGTATAATAATCCTCCTATAATAATAAAAAAGTAAATAAATTATCAGTGTTTTCTAAGATTATAATATTAATATTTTAGCCAGTTAACTACAATCTGTATACGGGCTTACTGGTCATATATGTTAAATGACAATTGTTACACCATAAATAAATGGGAAAACATAGAACAAATTTTTTAAGAATAATTTTGTTATGATACAAGAATATGTTCCAACACTTCTTGTAAAAACTGTAAATTGATTGTTAAGCTAATTTAGCATAACACAAGTATTATACCCCGTTCACACTGAGCCAGTGTGAACGTGTGCACCGGCTACAATCCGGGTCTAATGACCCGGGAATCAGACACGGGATAATTGTAGGGTTATTCCCCTGTTTTTCAACCCGGGTCTCACTGAAGCTGATTGTGTAAAAAAAAAAAAAAAAAGATAGTTTTAAAAAAAAAAAAATAAAAAAAAAAGTTAGCTTTTAAAAAAAAATGTTTTTAATAAAAAATGCATTTTTTAAATATATAAAAATGATTAGCATAATAAAAAGAAAATAGAAAACAGGACTTACCTGTCCCTGCGACGCGGCTGACTACAGGTCCGAGATGAACGCAATGCGCATGCGCGGTGTTTTTTCATGCCAGGACCTAAACTTTTCTAAGTGCTGAAATGGACTTATATAGCCGTGAGACTTCTATAGGGCGGACTCTTTAAATTTCATCCAAGACAGTCTGTGAATTCAGCTTGTCTAGGACAGAGAGGGCTAGGTCCTACATATGCTTGTGCCCCGTAATATTTATCCACTTAATTCTCCTCAGTCTTTCATGCTAATTTCACTTGTATTCAATGTTGGTTATCAGCTTAATTTTTACCACTGAAGCAACTGAAATGTGTCCTCACTATAGTTTGTTCTTCCTCTAGTATTATGTGATAACGAATGCCGATTGGGAACCTCTTGAAAGTGACTACTGTCAATATATTTGATATTCAGAATTTGACTCTATTGTTTCCTTTAGGATTACATACGTTTGTTTACAACACTTCAGTAGAAAAGTTGATTAACTAACTTTGGTAGTGACCTGCTTATGTCTTTCTGTCTTATATTGTGTAGCGAGCATGTTACCTGTCAATAAATCCACAAAAAGATGAGACATTGGAGACGGAGAAGGCCCAGTATTACTTACCTGACGGAAGCACTATCGAGGTATGTGCTCCCCTGTGCAGATGTCACATTTACACTTGGGATTTCTGCTATTATTACACCTTTTGGATGAGTCCTGGAAGTCGCTGTTACAAGTTTAGATTTGTAAGGGTGGGACCAAGATATATCTCTGCAGCATTCTAAGGTCACCAATAAAACAAATGTGTTGTAGGTAGAACTGCCTGTGATTACATGTCTGTCCTGTGCAGCATTTCTCTAATTTACCCGGTGAGGAGGGATAAAAATCTTCCGACTGTGATAAATGACCATAAATTGTTATATTGTCTTAAATTCTTAAAAACAAAAAAATAGAAGTGTATTGACCTGTTATATACTCCTCCGTTTGTATTGGTATCATACGGGCTCGATTTAGGTGGGGACCAGGGTGGGATTGCTTTGTTTTGGGATTGTTTGTTGCTTTTGTTTTGTTCTGTTTGTCTGTTTTGTTCTTATTTTTTGGAAAAACCAATAAAGAAACACAATAATAAAAAAATAATAATAGAATCCCCTGTATATTCTAGTTAAATGAATGGCAATATTGACACTTACTGTGCTTGGTGTTAGCAGCTTCGTATGTTGTATTTATTGGACAGTTTTCTCCTATGTGTATATTTTTATTGTATTTAGTCTGTTTTGATCTATTATTCACCCCTTGTGCAGCACTGAACCCATCTTGTGGCACAACATAACTAAAAGATGTCCGTAAAGATAAATAAATGAAAATCTATGAAACCATATTAATGCATTCCTGTCCAGAGTCTTGTCACAGGGAAAGGTTCTGTGCTCCAGGTCACTGGCTCTGATGTACTTTATGAGACTCTTATGAAGTCTGTGTAAATGGGTGTGTGAAAGTAAAGCTGTGAAACAGTAGATGCTGCTATTTCCAACCAACTTAGTTGCCTTTAAATGTTGTTCTTTTCAGATTGGCCCAGCCCGATTCCGAGCCCCTGAACTGCTGTTCCGGCCAGATTTAATCGGGGAGGAATGTGAAGGGATCCATGAAGTCTTAGTCTTTGCCATTCAGAAGTCAGACATGGACCTAAGGCGAACTTTATTCTCCAACATTGTGCTGTCTGGAGGGTCCACCTTATTTAAAGGTGTGTGAGAAATGATGCATGGGACTCTGTAGACTCGGCACACTACATGTATTTCTATTCTGTATCGAGTTCCTGCCATATGTTTTAGCGGCTCGCCATATTATTCTTATTAGACATATCAATTCAGATCCAGGCTTTTTTCCGGTACCCCACTTAAGCGTGCAAAATGAGTAAGTGGGGCGTTTTGAGCGTGGCGGGTGCCTGCACACTCCGGATGTTACGAGCATAATACTAACGCAGCTACCGTCGTACGCAACTTAGTTTTGTACGATGCCATTTCAGAAGAAATGGGCTGTGCTTCCACTCCACCACCCAAGGTGTGTGCAGGGGGAGCATTCAAATCATACAGTATGGGAGGGATTTGGTATATAGGAGCGGATCAGCGGTTGGCCAGAAAGATTGCCCTATGGGCAGTCCCCTTACTCGTGCGGACGGACAGGCTACTGCACATACGGAAAGTGTGAGGTCTGGATCCCCGTTATGAGGGAACACAACTGTTCCACAATTGATAATCTACATTCCAGGTATTTAATATATGATCACTCAGTAAACATTTCACACAGATGTGTATACATTGTAGTCCGTTGTATGTTGTTGGATCAGCTTGTACATTTGTTATAGCATCTGGATTTTGCCAGGATCTACGTTAAACGCACTATATTTGTTTCAGGATTCGGGGATCGGCTTCTAAGTGAAGTGAAGAAATTAGCTCCAAAGGATGTAAAAATAAGGGTATGTAGTGTTTTATGTTCTCACATATTTGTATCAAATCCTGTTCCTCTGGGATGGCGTTGCCCTTAGCCACCAATTAGATTTTAGCCTAACTTAGTAGCATTTATTAGATAATTAAATCTAGAAAAACACAGAGGTAATGGGCCTGATCCAGAGTAACGGCCGCCGTCGCTTGGACGGCGGGCGTAAGCGTAAGATCGGCTTTGCAGCCGATCTGCGCATGCGCCGAGCGGATGTTGCCCGGCGTTGCTATGGCAATGCCCGATCCTGGATCGGGCGTCCGTAGCAGCGCCGTAGGGACGCTGGAGGGGACGTCCTCCAGCATCCCTACGCTCACGTTAGTGCTGGTGGGCGGGGGGAGGTAAGTAAATGAGGGTGGGTGGGCGTGCTAAGCGGCCATGCGCTAGTGTGC
>WWET01001026.1:454279-468418 GCA_011038615.1 Limnodynastes dumerilii
TATATATATAGACACGTGAAAAAAAGCCAGCAAAAAGAATTTGCTAGGCATGATTGTGTTCATTGTTCATTACAAATGTAGCATAAATGAATTTAAACTCGTAAAAAAAACGCACGTCGATTCCCCACTTACTTAAGTGTGATAATGGTCCAGCATCTACAAAGGAGGGCTGCAGGTCTGACGGCACGATGTTGGGTGCAATGCAATCCTGGGAGAGTTTTGAGGCTCCAGCGATCCACCGCTGAATTCTTGGCCTAAAAGGTATAATTTGTGTAATGAAGGGTTACAGAGGCAATAGAGCTGCTGTGCCCCTTCAATACACAGGTTGTACATGCAGCCAGGATCAGCAGTGGTCTGTTAAGTCCTGGGTGCAGTGGTGGATCACTGAGGCGCCTCTAGAGCTGTACCCGTTATCCCTCCCCCGCCAGGCCTGGCCGCAGGATTTCCCCGACATACCAATGGTGGCAAGCTATGACGGCATGGGCCCCGGTGCCTGCTATTAGTTCCGCCCCTGGTACCGTGCATGTGAACATTAAAATATTTGTAATAAAGGGTAGAAATGTATTTATTTTAGTGTTTCTGAAATTCCAGTGAAAAAACACATTATGCTTGTAGTTGCAGCAGTTAAAAAATAGTTAAATCAACAAAAGGACCAGATCCTGATAGTTGTGATCGCTTTCCGCAGGCTGCGAGCGGAAAATGGGCATGTTCTTCATGCGCACATGCCCACGCTACTGGCTTCCAGCACGGATATAGATCCTCAAGAGCCAGACGTCCCTGCTGCAAGTCATTGTGATGGTGGGACAGGTGGCATGCTCACATGGTGGGAGGTTTATATTTAACAAAACCCTTACGTGTGATCCTTATTTATGCTTCAACTTCATTTTCCATGGGGCTGGTGCATAAACGTTAAGGTAGGGTCCCCTCGCACTTATGGAAATTAGGAATGCACGGCACTGACGCTCGGTGTCGCAGGTTCGCTCATATTGGGCTGCTGAATTAGGATCCGATGTAAAGTGGTTTGCAACAGAACCCAGCTATGGATAATTGATAAGAATTCTGATTACTTATTAATCACAGTGTTGTGAAACAGAAGTTTCTCTTGAGTAACTGTGCTGCTTATGATGAGAGTAAATACGCTTTCACAATAACCCATAGTCTAGCTAGACTAGTTGCTGAAATCACAGGGTCATAAACAAATTGCATGGTGTCGGAGAATGACCATGATAGACATAAAGTTTATTGCACAATAAACTCATCTGCCCTAGCCTTGGGGCTCAAAACACCTGCTCGGGGAATGTCATGTCCAAAGTATAAAGCAGCAGGCTCACATATATGCCTATCAGCCCTCCATGATAACTATATATTGCAGCCTAACGTTCTCCTTCCTCTACAGTCAGTAATTCCTCCTTGTCTCCAGCCTTTCCTTTACACTATAAGCTCTCCAAAGCAAACCTCTCTCCTTCTTTTCCTCAACTTAGTTATGTTAATTGTGGCACACAACTATGTAATTAAGTTGTTTGAACTAGTGCTGTCATGTATATACTCAATAATAGTATCATTAGGTCTCTAATTTTAGTTGATTGCATTACCTACCATTATGTACAGCAATACAAAACCCCTGTGACATCTTATAAATAAACAATAATATATGGTCAACATTCACCAATAAACTTTAACATGATCTTATCAGAATGAAAAGAGTGATCAAAACAAAATAATTATAGTGATTGTCAGGGAAATAGTTCAGGACACATAAAAGGAAAAATACCAATATTACTATTGTCATCCTTTGTGGAACTTAAATACGTAACATAAAATGACTTAAGGTTGAAGGTAAAGATTACTTTGCCCTTATAGGGTTGCACTATACACATATATGACAGCACCTGGTGGGGACACATTATTTCTTCATTGACTAAGAACAAACAAATCACCCCAGAAATAAGAAAGTCAGTTGCTGGCATCTATAGATGCCCATCACCATTTACATCAGCTAAATGTCTGTATTTCAGGTGGGAATCTTCATGTTCTCAGGTATTATTTTCTTAGAATTTGACGGCAGATAAGAACCACTTGGTGGTCTGTCCTTTCCACCCACTCACCACCTGTGAAGTAACCCTTCATCTGAACCTTCCACCATCCAGTTATTATACAGAGAACACTCATCACTCGGCCCCCTTGGAGCCAGATTCCCTGCTAGCAACCCATTAACCTACATGCATGTTTTTTAGCATGTGGGAGGAAGCCGGAGCATCTGGAGAAAACCCACGCAGACAGTGGGAAACCATGCAAATTCCATGTCCGGGAATTGAACTCAGTGCTGTGAGGCACAAGTGCTTATCACTGAGCCACCGTGCTGCCCTATAAATATTTGCCATTTTTCTGATTCATCACATTGCAGAAATGATAAATGCAATAAAGATGATTAAATTGGAAATAGTGATGGAACAATACAAACACGTGAACTCATTGATACTGAGCATCTAAACAGAGATAGTATTCATTAATTCTCTATACCAGGGGTTCTCAACCAACTTGGACCATTATCAGGTGGTACTCAGGCCACTGGGGAAGGTTGTAAAGAGGTATGAAAACAAATGGTCGATGACATAATATCTTGGGGGTTAAATGGCATATGTAAAAAACGAACCTTTCACTGCAAAAATATGTACAGAACAAAATATATTTATGGGTCGTGGATCTTTGTCTACAGTGGTACTTGACACGATTCCCTAGCGGGTAACTGGTACACACCAAGAAAAGGTTGAGAACCACTGCTCTATACTATGTAGTATTTACGGTTGCATTCAGAAGCTTTAAACCATTTTATATTTGTGAAAAGATGAATGTGTGATATACTCAAAGACTGTCTAATGTCTATGCTTTCCTAGTTGCCATTCATACACGTTTATAAATGCAGTCATTATGATAACATTGCTCTGGCTAGCTGATGATTACAAGCCCAGTGCTAAGCTTTGCTGCTGGACACTTGGTAATTACAGGCACAGTTACTTACTGGCTCCAGGCAGCTGTTGATTACAGATTTTTTGTTCTAGGCAGTTGATTATAGGAACAAATATTATTATAAATTCCCAACTGTATTTAGGTTGTGAAGGAGTGTACAAAATGATACAGGTATATTATTTTATACTAATTTTGCTCAAATAAAAAGGGTTAGTTATGAAACTAAATTATTTTTTTTTTTTACTGTGAATGTCTTATTGAATGGCGTGCTTTTGCATATATGTTTTAGAAGACTAACATGATTATAAGAGTGTAGACTGTAGAGGGTACGATAGTCTACATTTCAAAAGACCATCGTACTACAGCTGAATGCAGTCTGCGGGCAGTCAGCATTTTAAAAAGTTGCAGTGATGTGACTGCCCTTTACCCTCTCCTAAACCTAACCCACCCTTTCCCGCACCCTAAATCTCCATGACCATGCCCTAACACTAACCTTTTACTCACCATAATCCACCTGCCGCAGCCTCTTGCTACCGAGAAAAGGGAAACAGGTTCCCGCTCCCAATAGCAAATTTTTATTTTCAGCCTATTTCGAACAATGATATAGCTGCCATTCAGCTGGCGGCTGTATAATGTTCGAAATACGCCCGCTCAGCCCGGCAACCCCCATCCCTGCTTATAACATCACAAATTCTAAATAAGAAAATCAAGATTATAATCATGTAGAACACTATGGTAGTTAGGTATTATTCAGAGAAACATAAACTTGATAAAAACTTGCAAGGAAAATAAGTACAGTATACTGGGAAAATGCGATTTCACAACAGCTGTTGTCAAAAAATACTGAAATTCGGGCATTTATCCTGGCATCCTGGAGAGCCCTGTGTCCCTCAAATGCTGAGTGGCCCTGATGTTGAGCATTATACAAAATAGTTGCTGGTTTCCCTATTTGATGAACATGGAATAGAGGGGAAAGTCAGGATTCCATTTACTAAATAGTGAACACTTTGTTTTCTGTAGATAACGACCATTTTTACCTGAAAATGTTTTGAAAGTGTTTACTATTTACATAAATAGGAAACCATGGCGAATCATGGATATCTGTATAAAGATACAGAAATACGCGCGCTCAAACATGAGCGCTAACAAATACACTCATGGTCCAATTAACGTGCGTTGGAGGTGGGAGGACATTTCTAATTGAATTGTGCTAATTTTTTCATGCGAACGGTTCACATTTTATACATGCGTATTTTTGGAAAAAATATGCGCTCAATTGAATTAGGCCCTAAATGTCCAAAATCTGACAAATTACGCTGAATACTTTACTGAATATACTATATATTATACTGTTACATTATACCCAACATTTAGCTCACTATGCACCAAAAACCACCCGTCCTCTTCACATATTTCTACCGTATGTTAGCTATCTATCAAATAAAACTGCCCATACACATTATACAGAACATAAGCAGAACTGTGATGTGATATATGAATAATAATAAACATTCATATAGAGTTGCCATTAATTCACTGTACAGCTGATCAATATTCAGACTACAAACAAGTAATTCATCATCATTCAATCAGAGGCTGTCATAGATGGAGACCAGACGCTGTGCTATGTATTTCCTCTATTGATAAATACAAAAAATATATATTATCATGGAAAGTCATTAAAAATAACAACACAAAAAAATAGCGATAAAAGTCAGCTCTACATAGACAGCTGCTGGACAACGCTCCAGAGAAACTAACCTCACACACCGGGGCTTCCAATCCAGGAAGTGCACGGGCAACCGGGACGGATCCCGGATATCGCCTCACTTCCTCTTTCCCGAGACCAAGCGGGGTGCCCCGACGTCATGTGCAGGCGATCCGCGGCCGGGTCTCTGGGTGTATTGGGTGCCGCGGCCCGGGTCTCTGGGTGTGTTGGGTGCCGCGGCCCTGGTCTCTGGTGTGTTGTTTGTCGCCGCCCGGGTCTCTGGGGGGCGTTGTGTACTACGTGTATATGCTGCCGGGGGCGTTGTGTGGGGCAGAAGGATGCAGACGTGCAGCTGTGCACGGATGACACCTGGCCGCCACGCTGGCAGAATGTACACGTAGAACAGGCCCGTGATTTGTGTCACTTACATCCTCATTGGATCCTTCAGTCACAATCAGCTGCAGAACCTCTTGGCAGCATTGTGACTGTCACGTGTAGCATAAACGATCATAGTAACCACATGACAGCAAATAAATAGACTATAGGAATATCCAGCTAGTGTCATGTTGCATTCTTTTCTAAAAATAACTAAAGCTGGATAAAACATACTTAAATCAGATTACTAACCTTTTTTTTGCCTCAGGTGTACAGGTTCATTATAATCAGTTAATGGCACCTATCACCATGGTCACCAGGGGTGGATTGGCCATAGGATTTACAGGGAATTTTCCAGATAGGCCGGTGGCTTCTGGAGGCCACTCAGCAGCTCCATTTTTAGGATGTTGTATGTGTTGAGTGGTGGTCACTAGGAAGCTGAATGTTTCGCTTGGTGGTCACTTGGGTGCCTTGGAAAAGAGGTGTTACTATAAATCTCTTTAGCGGAATGTGAAATACTTGTCAGTAGGTTCTTTATTCTGTTCTAAGAGAGTTTACATATTTTTTGGACCCCACCAATAGTTGAACCCGTCCACACATGGCCTCTTGCTGATTTTTTATTTTTCAGGGCCACTATAAGTTCCCAATCCACCCCTGATGGTCACTATACCAACAACTCCCAGAACGCTAAAGCTGGCCATACACTACTAGTCTGCTTTCACTCCCAGCATGAGGTAGCTGATAAATGGGACCATTTTCCCCTAGAAAACAGTCCCAATATGAGTGCAATTCACCTTAAGAGGGAGTAGCTGCTTACGCTAAAAGGAGGCTCTTGCATTTGATTGGCCCTGCTCTGATATTGGAAGCTTGAGCCGCTATATTTTATGAGTGCCATACAATCAAATAATAGTACCAGAATGTTTCTGGTATGATTATTGGTTGTTTGGAAAATCCATCTTGTCTACTCACTGCCCAATTACCCGATTTGGATTATTGGGCCAATTATTGCTGTATTGTATGGTCAGCTTAAATGCTAACAAAGTGACAGTTCAAAACCTTAAGGGCTCTGTCACTTTCTTAAGGTGGGTACACACTACACTTTTTTCACATGATAATTGTGTTAACGCATGTATGATCAAATGATATAGTGTAATCGTTTATATGATCATTTAAAGAGATTTGCTTAATTTGCCAGATGAACAATGCATCAGCTGAAAAATCATGGGAGCCTGTCGTTACAAAAATCATTAAACAAAATGGATCGTGAGAAACAAAATGTAGTGTGTACCTAGCTTAAACCTGACCTGAGGCTACATGACTTATAGGAGATCTTAATCACAAACATCCACCTGGGGCCAAATTTACTAAGCTGCGGAGAAGAAAAAGTGGCGATCTTACCCATAGCAACCGTTCAGTTTCAGCTCACACTTTCCATTCTACATACTAGAAAATGTCAGCTAGAATCTGATTGGTTGCTATGGGCAACATCTCCATTTTTTCATGCTCACAGCTTAGTAAAACTGGCCCTTGGTCTGTTCTACACTGACTAATTCTCTTTGTCACATCAACTTTGACTTACAGATTTCGCTGCCACCACCAAGACGATTTAGACAGCCTATAAGCTGGAGGTCTTCGGTACACTTTTAAACAAATCTAACACAATGTATTTTCAACAGAATTATCATAAACTCAAAATGATCTCTTTGTTTACAGCTATGTAGAGTTTAATGACCAAGCTGATCTGACGTGAATTTGTAAGAACACAGAGACATGACCTTAATAATTGATACTTAATACAAAAAGAAATCATTTTATATATGCTTATATACAAAAATTATGACATACAGTATGCAAACTGTAAATAAAAAGATGCAAATGCAGAAAGCAGACTTAAGCAAAATTACTTTCTGGGCTGGGACCTGCCAGAATATGGAACATTTCCTACAGATACAAAGATCCCAAGAAATAAACAAAACTATCATTTGACATCAGACTTTTAAAGCCTTTCTCCCACTCCTCAACCACCCACCTTCTAAAAATGTCATTTGAGAGTGGTGGATTCTGGATCTCAATGTTATTTTGCACACCAGGATTATAAATCTGGGTCTGAGGACCAGTCATCCACCCATGGATCCTTTATTGACAGTTTAATGATGTAAGCACAAACATTTCTTCTAGCTACAGCATTTCTCCAGGCCAGAGTAATAAAAGAATAAAAGGAGATTCCAGCCAGGGCCATAAAAGGTCAGTTCATATTTCTTACTACATACTGGCTTATATACAAGATATCATGACAAGCTCTGTTTATGAAAAACAATAAAAGTCTCTCTCTCCCTCTCCCTCTCCCTCTCCCTCTCTCTCTCTCTCCATGGGCACACACACACACACACACACACCTTACCACACACACACATCCCCCCAGAGGCGGAACTAGCGAGTTGTGGGCCCCGGTGCAGAAAATATGACTTTCCAATGCCTCCCAGAACACTACAAATAAGAAAGAAGACTGCAGACAGTAATAATGGGTTATTATTAGTATAATGCAAATATAGGAGGGGAGGGGGGTTGCATCAATACAGGGGAGAAAGTCTGACTGGAGACATACAGGGGGTACCAAAAAGAAAAAAATATTTATTACAATTGATGATTTAATAGGCAAAATATTTAAGCATGAAGTAAGAAAAAGACTAAACTGTATTAAACTTTTATATTAGAGCATGGGAATTCACTCTGAGAGAATTATTAATATTAATATTGATTATATATATCTGTAATAATTTTTGTGTTCTTGACACTTTCCAATTATATTAATGAATATCAATTTAAGACAGTAGACTGGTGCATAGTTTTTAATATTAAAAGGCTTTTTCACATTTATTTATTTTTAAATATTTCACTTTCTTTATCTGTGCTGATTCATGAATATTCATAAACATTAATACGGATGTAATGTTTTTATATGATTTAGAAATGAGTGCACCCAACAATATGACATTATTTTCATCTCTTTGGTGTCTGGAATAGTCTGAAAAGGTCACGGTAGCACCGCCCCCTCATACCATAAATAACTGGATGATTGGAGACATAGGGCCTGATGCAGACCTCTGCCCGCTGCCGTAGTTATGGCGGGGGGGGGGGGGAGGGGGGCGGTTTTGCCGATCTGCACATGTGCTGGGCAGATGTTGCCCGGAGTAACTAGGGAAACGTGTTCCTCAGGATCGGGCGCCCCTAACTGTTGCATAGTTACGGTTGAGGGGGCGTTCCTCGCCATAACTATGTAACAGGGAAGGAAGGCGGGGGGAGGTAAGGTAATAAGGGTGGGTTTGGCCATTTACGCTCACGTGGGAAGCTAATTACACACTGTTACACCGGCTGAAGTTAGGGTAGCCTTCAGCCGCATAGTAAGCTCTTATTAATTCTTAATTGTGTTTAAATTATCCATCATAATTTCTATTGCCCCTGTTATAAAACCATATTAAAGGTAGAATATAAAGGGGATACTTTGAGCAGCATTAACAAGGAAAAAGATTGTAAAGACATACAAGTGAGGATGCAATGATGATTGGGACATAAAAGGAGGCTGCAATGATGACTGGTACATACAAGGAGGTTACAATGATGGCTGGTACATACAAGGAGGCTATAATGATGGCTGGTACATACAAGGAGGCTACAATGATGGCTGGTACATACAAGGAGGCTACAATGATGGCTGGTACATACAAGGAGGCTACAATGATGGCTGGTACATACAAGGAGGCTACAATGATGGCTGGTACATACAAGGAGGCTACAATGATGGCTGGTACATACAAGGAGGCTACAATGATGGCTGGTACATACAAGGAGGCTACAATGATGGCTGGTACATACAAGGAGGCTACAATGATGGCTGGTACATACAAGGAGGCTACAATGATGGCTGGTACATACAAGGAGGCTATAATGATGGCTGGTACATACAAGGAGGCTACAATGATGGCTGGTACATACAAGGAGGCTACAATGATGGCTGGTACATACAAGGAGGCTACAATGATGTCTGGAACATACAAGGAGGCTACAATGATGTCTGGAACATACAAGGGGATAATATGATTGTTGGTACATACAAGGGGGCTACAATAATGACTGGGACATACAAGGAGGCTACAATGATAGCTGGTACATACAACGGGGGCTGTAGTGATGGCTGTAAGATACAAGGAGAGCTTATAGGATGGTTTGGACATACAAGAGGGCTAATAGAATGAATGAGACATATAAGGGTCTGCAATGAAGTCTGGGGGAGACTTTTTCACTTTAACCACTATAAACAATGTAAATGTAAATACATTTAGGTTGATTTTTTCGCAAATCAGACCCATTATAGATAGACCATTTTGTTACAATTCACTGTATTTGTATTTGATTATATAGCTTAATTATTATTAAACTATATCTATACAATATATATATAATATATAGATTAATATAAATTTGTGCAGTGTTTGTGCTATATAAGCAAATTATGCCAGTATTAGCATTATTTAGCCAGAAACCTTTTCTTTGTATTGCTACGTTACAGTTATTTTAGGCTGAAGGTGGTTTGCATGCATGGTATAATGTATTAGTTAATGCTTTTAGACAGGAGTACTTGCCTAATCAAACATCTAGATAATGACATTGGAATTGACTTTAAATTCCACACCATCTCTGTTGGTGGTTCACCCAGCAAGTAAACAGATTGAGAACTGATGGTGTCTTATTCATTAAAGTATGATGACAGTCTATTTAATATACTTGTATGATTTTATGGATCTTTTGTATACCAACGGTGAGCTATGTATACAGAGAAATTAGTGGATTTGTACAATGTGTAATAGAAAACAAAGGTGTGGTACTCATTGGCAGGCAGTTTTTTAGTCTAAGGAGGGTAACCTTACGTAATATTGTTTTTATTATATTTTATTTATAGAGTCACCACGCTTATGTAGCATCATACATTGAGGTTTTACATCATTGCAAAAAGAAAACCGTATGAAAAAGGGCCCTGTTCATAACCGATAACGATCTTGAGATGGAAGTGGAGAGGTAGTCACACAGAGGGTGATAGTGAGAGAGTAGGAATAGACTGATCTATTATAAAACTAATAAAGCTAAAGCTACTTTTTTTTTGCCATATATTTTTAACAGAGTGCATATTTTAGCAAAATCTTTGGTGTTTTTTTTGTTTCTATTGGGAAGGGGCTCACTGTATGGCCTATTTTCTGGACTCCATCCGACCATCCCGTTCTCTGCCATATGGCCCTTGATGTCATTGCAACGGCAGCAAGGCCCTTTGGACCTTGTTGGATTCTGCTTTAATATTTCTGGTTGCAAAAAGGCCTCCATAACAGTTCAATCTTCGGGGGCCTCAAAAATGTTGGTGGGAAGTGCCTAACCCAGCCCATACTGTACAATTTTAATGCCTCCTCCCGTCCACAATGCGTGTAATTGATCGTACAGTGTGTTGTCACTCCCTGACGTACGGAACTCTGAATGTACAGAAACCAATTCCATACATTCAGAGATCTGCTGTTTAACATCTGCTACGCGCATATGTAGTGTGTTCGCACAACCCAAATTACTCTCGCCGCTTGCGTAAGTCAGCTGTCATGATCAATTCTGGATCCAGTCCATAAAGAGGCTTCAAGTACATGGAAAAAGGGAGATGGGAGAGTATAATGAGGGAAATGACCTTCACTAAAGCGGTAATACTAGATTTATTAAGAAAGTGAATGCCGGTTTCAGCTACATTCAAGGTAAGAAAGGGCCTGATTCTGGAAATAATATCATTGTAGCCAATGGAAGTTTTAAATGTGGGGAGTAAGAGAGAGGAAGTTAAAGATGACACCCAGACAGTGAGCAAAGGAGGAGGTAGTATCAAGGCTTGATTAAGAGTTCCGAGCGCCCCAGGTCAAAATACACAAAGCATGACTTCCACTCCCACACAAAAGATAAATATTAAATCACCTTTCGTTTATTTTTTGATAGGGAAACAAGGTAGAGAGGAAGACAGTTATTCTTTTCCAGGTATTATCTAAATATCTACTGTATAATAATAATTACTAGGGAAACATTTAAGGTGTTTTGCCATATTTTTATTTCATATCTTTGTTACATTAGCAACACTATGGGTCACAGTATTGGCAGGAGGGTGGGACTTGAGGCAGTGATTTGCACCTCTAGCCCCACCGACACTAACTCATAATTCTGTGATCTTGGCAAGGATGGGGAGGGGAATACTAGAATCATTTCTGGTATAGAGCTCTGCTTTGGCCAAATGCGAGAGATTTCAATGCCAGGATTCCGATAGCGATGCCCAAATTTTGGGTGTTCCCTGGACATTCTGGGAGAGTTGGCAAATACGGTAATAATAAAAAAAAATCACATATACTGCAGAAAGAACAGGAGGGAACATCACATTTTAAGGTTTATTATAACAGAGCAAGAAGTAACAGGATCCTTTATCTCCTGTACATTGTGAGTAATCTTCTACATTTGTTTCAATCTGAGTGTGGAAACACCAGAAACCATTAAGATAAGAAATTAATGAGTAGTAGTTAAGACGTTCTTGTACTCAGGTCTAATTATTCTGTTACTTTGCCATTGTGTTTTAAACATTCTAAATACTAACAAATTATTTATTAAAGAGAACAAGATTACTATTTATTACTTGTCATCATGGTTTTACTGTGGTATTTAAAAAGCAGGTTCTACTAAACAGATCTGTACAGGGAAGGGTAATTTGTTTCCTTGGAAACACTATCTGCCATCTCTGCCTTAGAATCTCCATACAGGTCCGTATTCTGCCGCTCGATCTTCATCTGCATACCTATTACTGTAGAGATTAGGCGTACGGATATATGGTTCCCCCCCCAATGGAAATCCAGTTCTGTACTATGTGGAACATCTGACGCACACTTATGTGTACTGCCAGTAACTCACCCGCCTTCCACAAGCAGAATATTTACATTACCATGTGTCAAAATTCTGTGATTGGGTAAACAAAGTTATCACTTTAGGGCAGGCATGTCAAACTCAGAACCCCAATTGGGCCAAACAATCAAAGTCTAAGATATGTGTGGGCCACAAGAAAAGTAAAATCTCTTACAAAGCCTCCCCAGTATTCCCCACCCTTGTTTGGGCCGTACGTTTGACACATCTGCTTTAGCGTATTGAATAAAAAAAACACAAAACACATATGGAAAAAAACTAGACCATCCAGATAAAAATCATCTGTTGCCAGCATTGATTATACAATGCAATGCTCATAACCACATTTACCCATTACTTTGTACATATATGTTTGGGCTATGTGTGATGCTACAGTGAGTTTAAAGCATTATTGGACACATTATTGATTGAAGAAATAGGAATCTGCATAATATATTTATGAGAAGAACCATAAAATAATTAACACCACAAATCTGTTTAGCTTAGCGAACCTCAAGTGTGTTTGTTATGCTACACATCACCAGCTATGACAGCCTTGTATCCAGGCCTCTTTAATGATTTAAAGATTTACGCAATTGTGCAAGCAGCTAATCTGAAGGATTACAAGGTTTATGATTAGTTCCAAAGCCAGATAAATAGAAAGTATGCAGAAATAAGTGTTAAAACTATGTACTCTATTATTTTTTATTATTATTACTCTTTTTATTTTTAATAATAATAATAACAATAATAAACTCCAAGCAGGTTTAAAGAAATACAACCAGACTCAGCCATAATATTAAATTATTATTACTCTTTTTATTTTTAATAATAATAACAATTATAAACTCCAAGCAGGTTTAAAGAAATACAACCAGACTCAGCCATTATATTAAGCACCCAGGTTGACTTTCCCCTGTGGTTTATAGTGGAGGGGATGTTAATGTAGAGCAGGAGTGTCCATCCCACGGCTCTGTAGCCACTTGTGGCTCTTTGATGTCTGATGTGCGACTCCTACCCGCAAGCCACCTATTTCATAGAATAACAGCTTGTGGGCAGCTGCTGCGAATCAGAGATGTTTTTCTATCTGCAATAGCGGCTAGTAGCCACTGTTAGATAGTACTGCGCATAGAAAGAGATTTGCAGCTGCTACCAGAGAGTCTGTTAAAAAATTATAAAAGCACCATGTGGACAGCCTTTGGGGGCCTCATTGAGTTGGTGGCAAGGAACACGGGCACCGTCTAGGCTGGCCACCAAAATGGCACTGTTAAATAAGTGTTTGTGCGTGTTTGTGTGTGACAGCAGTTTGTGTATGTGTGTCAGTGGGGGTGGGGGTCGCCACTGAGAATGGCCTTTTTTTTCAAAAAGGTTGTTTTCAAGACCCCATTCCAGAAGATGTATCTAGTAAGAAACTTCCTGCTCCATCGCAGACAGGTAAGTGACAGTCTCTAGTCTTCTACTACCCCAACCCTTATGCTAATTCTTACCCTAACCCCCCTTCCATTAGCCTAAGACTCTCCCCCCTCCCTGCAGCCTAACCACAAGTCTTCATTTCTCCTATCCTTCCCCTCCCTGAAGCCTAACCCTAAAACTACCCTCCTACATTACTTCCCTTCCCCTGTAACCTGCAGTTTTGTGTCTGGCGAAGGTCCACAAGATTATATTTGTAATGAAGCTGTTTTATAAAAAATGGCTGTTTTCAGCGGCGAACAGAACCCGTGGCATTGATGGTCTGTGCTTCCTTTCTATATTGTATAATACAGGAGAGGAGCACTGTACCAGGATTCATCACCAGTGTGACAGGAGAAGGGAGTGAGTCTGTCACAATCGGTTTCCAGAACAAGGTTGGTTAATATATTTAAATCTCTATTTCTGAAGGAAACATAATCTAATTCTTATTTTTATTTATCGTTTATTTAATTTGGTGTAATCGCAGGAAAGTGTTTGTGTGGTAACAGTTATGTGTATTTGTGAGAGAGTGTGTGTATGAGACAATAATTATGTGTATTTGTGAGAGAGTGTGTGTATGAGACAACAGTTATGTGCATTTGTGAGAGAGTGTGTGTATGAGACAACAGTTATGTGTATTTGTGAGAGAATGTGTGTATGAGACAATTATTATGTGTATTTGT